>VDFB02281492.1:588775546-588924675 GCA_007258455.2 Sequoia sempervirens
ATATTCAATAAAAAACTATCTAAGCAAGTGGAAGCACTAGATATCAGAGTTAGAAATCTAAATTCAAAAGAATTGGAATTTTATCTTTAAAGGAAAAAAAGTTATGCGTTATATGGTGTGCATCACTTTTTAAAAATGTTGTTTTTTGAAAAAAATTAATTTTCGTGGGAGATGGAAAAAGAAGTGCAATCTGATTCCAAAAAAATTGAAAAAAATATTTTTAGAATCTACAGACAAAATATGACAAGACTCTAGTTTACATCATCTTCAAATTCCTTACGGTTTAATTGCTATAGGTGCCCAAATGTGGAGATTGTGTTAAAAAAAAAAATATCAGTGTCCAGTTTGGCCAAAAATTGTAAACCACTATTATGGGATCACCCATGGCCTAGAATCCATATTTCCTATCCATCTGAAGATTCCCACTCTACATTTTATCAATGAATTTTATGAGGGAGGAGATTGTAGAGAAGTTCAGTTAGCTGAGCTCTTGCATTTAGAGGAAGTTTGAGACCGTGCAATAGAAAATTTTGCCAAACATCAAGGCATGGTTAAGAGATGGATCGACCGCCGAGCCAAAATCAAAGCCTTTAGAATTGTAGATTTGGTCCTTTATTGGGACAAGGCTCATGAAAAGAAAGGGGGACACAAAAAATTCGACAAGCTTTGGCTTGGCCCCTTTCAAATAGCTAAGATTTTGGGAGACAATGCCTTCCCCCTAAAGACCTTAACTGGTGAAAACATCTCGTTGCCGGTCAACGGGTAGCACCTGAAGCATTACTTCCAGGCTTGAGCTCTTTCGAGCTCTTCTTTGTAAATATTTGTATATAGGTTAGGGTAGGTTGCCCTTTTGGTTTGCTTGCATCTTCCTATTTTGTGTTGCTCTTTTTGCTTTTTCCCCCTAGCTATTTTGTTTCAAAAGGATGTTCCCCGCCCCCTTTGCGGTGGTTGTGCTCACTTGACGAATGGTTCACTTTCCTGTCTGTCCTTGGTGTTCTTCAGCTAAACATTCACTCTCAACCATTGGTCTCTGAAGGCTGCCCATCAATGATTTCCTTGTTTGAACTCTGCCTTAGAACTCGACCCTTGGTTGGATCTTTTAACACACATCTCGAATTTCGCACAAAACACATAATAATGATTTCTAAAGGACTTTACCATGGTTGCTATGACACCCTAGTGAGAGAATTTTTTTAATTCTGCTCTAATGACCACTGTGGTCCCAAACCCATTGTAGGCTTTAGTGCTTACCCGGTCGAGCAAAACATTTATCTAAAAATGTGCATTGAAAGAAATATCAAAACGAAAGACAAAAGGAATTCTAAAAACTAAGCGACCATATGGGTGTGCGGATAACTCTACCAGGGTTATGGATGCTTGGTCAGTAGTAGAGCAATATCTGTGGGATTATAGCGACAACTCCATCAGGGCTATGGATGCCTGACTGGCAGCGGAGCAATGTCCAGGTTACTTTTAGTGTTGGACAATTTATGTAGCTTGCTCAGTTGGATTAGCAGCCCCTGGTCGCCATCCCGTGGAAAGGAATGAATTCACTACACACACTTCTGAGATGTCCTGTGAACTGACCCAATTAAGGATCACGTTCTCTGAGTTCACCTTTGGAAGCCCACTCCTAGTCCTGGAAACCAGAGATTCTAGGTCCTGGATGAATATTTATCTTTGGAATTCTTGAGAGCGTTCCCCAGTGGAGACGCCATTTGTTGTGCCCTCAACACACACGCCCTTCTCCCTTTTAATTTTGTTAAGTTCTGGGGTCTTGCGGAGTCTCCCTGGCAGTTTTCCCCCATCAGCAGCCTCAAGGCCGGCCGGGCCCGCCCCACCGGGTTTCCTCATCATGACCACCATCCTGAACGATAGATGACTTCCGCCTTCCCGGCCTCCAGGACCTGGTTCTTCGTTTTCCGTCTGGTGAAAATTTGCAAGAGTTTTGGCTGCCTTCGAACTTTCCGGGCCCAAACCACCAAACTTCCACCTTCGGAATTTTGTGAGGGATTTACATTGTTCCAAACGACGAACCTCTGGCGGAACTTCGCTCTTTAGGCCCCGACCTCCTCTTTGCTGCCGGTGATTTCTGAGCTGAATTTTCCAAGACGACCACCGTCCCACGTCTTTTCGGCCTCCGGGCCCCAGACATCCCGCCACCGTCCATGGATTTGAATCCACCAACCCAATTGATCATCGTACTTGCATTTAATGAAGCCATTAATGGTGGCTGGACTATAAATATCTTGCCCAAACCTATCATTCTCACTTGTTAGTGTTGTAGAGAGTGGTCAAAGTGCTTGCCAGAGAGGATCCTTGTCTTCGTCAGTCGTCGTCGTCACACCCGTTGTCATCACTTGCCAATCGTGAGTGGATTTCACACCTTGCTGCATCGAGTGTCCGAGGTAGCTTTACCGTTTTCCCTCCCCGAGCATTTTTTTCATGATTTTAAACCTAAAGTGACAAGCAACCTAGATCTAAAATACATTAAAAATATGAAACATGACACAATGCACAAAACCCACATCCTCAAAATATGAGAAAATCCCTGTAGCACCCTCGTGATCAATTCAGGGCTTCATCTGCATGCGGTTGTTCTTCGTGTAGGGGCATCCACCTCTCCCAGGCCCAAACTCTTCTTTTGCCATCGGGATTTACTAAAATAACCACAATTTTCAAAACGGTCGCGCAAACTCTCAGGCTCAGACCATCAGATTTCTACCGGTGGTTCGCCATTTGGCGCGCAAACTGAAGTCTCAAAATGACCTCCATTTTGGCCTCCCGGGCCCGCGCCTTTGAACTTTCGAGTCCGGGAGTCTGCCACGCTCTCGCCATTCTCAAACGACAAAAGGTCCCTATCCGCCCGATTCTCAGGGCCTGCCTAGCAAATCACCGTCTGCAGTTAACATTTACCGGCCACCCTCCAGGTCCCCGGGTCTCGGTTCGCAGACTTCCCTCTGCGGACTTCCATCCCATCTTCACCATTCTGAACGGTGAATCTTCGGCGACCTCCCGGCTCTCGGGGCCTGGGCCTCCTTTTGCTGCTTGGGCAACATTGAACTTTGAACGACCTCTCCCCTTCCAGGCTCCGACCTTGAGACTCTATCCCTCCTCTGCCGTTCTAAAAGGGAGATTTGTGCTCGCCCTTCTGAGTTCTGGGCTCTGCCTCCCTACTCGTAGTGGAAGTTCAAAATGAAATCTAGCGTCTGACCCTGATGCCGGGTCTGGTGCGTCAGGCCACCCCCTCTGAACTTCCGCCCAATGATAGCCGTCCTGAATGGCGAAGGCATGACAACTTCCCAGCTCCTCAGGCCCGAGTGCTTTAGAATTACAAAATGGCCAGCCGCATTTGGACCCACCGAGTCCCGGACCCTGAAGTTTCATCCCCGAAACTCTGTTTCTGCTTGGACGTTCCAAACAGCCAACTCCGGATGGCTTTCCAGCCTTGTACCTCTAGATGCTCCTAAATCAATCCAAATGACCTCAATTTTCAAATCTGATCTTGACCCACATGCTTAATTTTGGCCCTCTTCATTATGATCCTTTTGAACTATCAAAATTTGGTCAGGAGAAATCTCTCGGATCGCTCTGCCCTGTTTGCCTTTCCAAAACAACATTCCTACCAGGGAAGTCCGAGCCTCCGGGCCCGGATTGTCCAAAAGCCCTCAATTAAAAGACTAATGACATCGGGAAGTAGAAGTATCATTTTATGAATGATAAATTATTTAAAGTTGATTTCATCCATGGGATTTCGACTAGCATGAAGACTTTCATGATCAATTGCACTAACTATGCCTTTGCTTACAGAATATATGGAATCAGGTGTAGGGCCTTCGGGGGTAGCTGTGGAAAAGGATAAAGGAAAGAAGTCGGGAAAGACTCCTCGAGGAAAAGAGGACAAGGACCAAATGAAGTACCAGTTCTAGGGTGAACCTCTACACTCAAAGGTTACCACGGATTGGAAAGAAATCACCAACACTAATTTAGGCCATGTCAATATTGACGAGTTTACACAAAGGGTCAGGGTTAATCTAACGACCAAGAATGCGAGGCTGATCAGACAAAGTGGAATTGCAAAAGTTACGAGTTTCCCTCCATCCCTCGTGGCCCCTGAATTGATCTTGGCTTATTGGCAGGCGTATCAACCGGACACAAGGACCATAATTGACAAAGATGGTAACATTATCGCTGACATGTCAGCTGAGGGAGTCACAAAGATCTTCCATATTCCCACTTTTCAAGAAATGTAAACACCTACCATAGAGGAATGGCAGGCAGCATGGAATGACTACCCGACAGGCTGCAAAAGGTTAATAAATCAACATTGGCTTAAAGAAAGACGGGGCAGTGCTGCGAAGGTTCCTCATGAACTCTTCCATAGTGATTTCCATGAGGATTACCATGACTTGGTCACAATGCTAAGCAAGGTTATGGGTCTCACTATGACTGCCTTCTTCCAAGAGTGGATGGTGTACTTCATCGAACAGATCCTTTGTGGGAATGAGGATGTCACCACAAAGACCTTGTTCTATTGGGAAGGTATAATAAGTGACTGCTTCCATGAGAAATTCATCAATGTCAAGAAAAGTTCAAAGTTCTACATGACTTCATACCTCGTCTACTCCTTCGCAGACTAGAGGCAGTACAACAAGGGGTGGTCCTGACATATGAAGGACTCAAAAGTAAACCAAGTGCCACGGAGGATGTCGCTGCTACAACTTCAACAGGCTAGACATCTAAGTCTCCTCCGGTTACTAGATCCAAGAAGAGGAAAGAGACAGAAACGGAGTAGTCTCCTGACCCCAAGGTTTATACAAGAAAGGATCCAGGAGGCTCACCTTCCAAGAGGCTTAGGCAAACTGGGGGCATGGTGGAGCAGCCCTTAATCCAAGAGGAAGAAGAAAAAGGTTCGAAATAGTTAAAACCTCTTTTGGCTCTCCCTGCTTCGACTACCCCATTATCTACCTCCCTGGCCATGGTCACCACATCCCCACCGACGGTGGACATCTCTGTCCATCTTGCCCCTTCACCTCTGACTGAGCCTGTGATAGTAATTGACTCTTCCTCCACCATGACTACTCCTTCCTCCGCTGCCATGTCACCCACTACATCACTACCATTAGTTGCAATTCTAGCACCAATACCCACTCCTACCATGCCTAAGGCCCTCTCAAGACATATGTAGAATCTTCCCTCTGAGATCTCCCAGATCCTTATGGATCCCACTCTTCAAGTGACCCTTGCGTAGGTCCTTGCTACTACTAAACCTTCACAACCTCCGATAGGGTGAGTGGCTATGGAGGCCACCATGTTAATCTTTGAGGAATGGGAGAAACGGGATCAGGAAGCCTCGAGGTCATTTAAGGAGGAGGCTGATGAATACCATGAGCACCCTGAGTATGAACACCACATAATTGACAGGGTGGCCTATGAGGAAGAAGGAATAGGCTCTTCCAAGAGTGGGGATGAGGAGGATGTCGGTGGTAGGGTCATCGTGCAGCTTTTCGATGATGACCTTGAGGAAGAAATGGCCCGGCAGCCAAAGGGTACTGAAGAAGAGGCAGAAAGGCTGCCCCTTGAAGAAGAAGGATAGCAATAGGAAGATAAACCTGAGGGTGAGGCTCAATTTGTCAAAAGCCTCAAAATTGAGCAGCCCGAGGAGCACACACACGAGGTTGAGCAAACCAGAGGAAAGGAGGGGAAGGAAATGGAAAAGAAAGAATGTCCCAGACAAAAATTATCTACCAAGCCTCCTATTAAGCGCCTTATGTTCATCCAGGACTCCGATGAAGAAGAAGGAGATACCACTAAGGAGGAAGAAAGGGCCCCAGAAGATAAGAAAACAAAAACCTTAGCCAAGGGGGGCGAAGGTGATCATGAATCACCTAAAGAGAAGGCTACTATGCCTGAAGAGCTGGAGGGGCAGCTTGAAATGAAAACTCCTGTACTAAAGCACCCAAGAGTGAGACTAGAAGCTATCTTAGCCCAAGCACAAATTACAACTAGAAAAGAGAAGAATCCTAAGATCAGATCAAGGATAACGATGGATGCCTCTAGGTCTCAAGCTGTGCAAATAATGATGCATGTGGTAAGCCAAGAGGGAATAACCTACAACATTTCCACCATGGATCTAGGAACCGCTACCAGGGACTAGAAGGTGGGGCACCTTGAAGAATTAGTGGCTACAGTGGTGCATCTAATAAAGTAGGACAAGGTTTCGAAAGATGAGCTTAAAGCACAAGTAGTTGCTTTGATGGATTATATCCAGCAATGGTCTTCGATGGATGGCTTGCCTACCACGTCCATGGCTCCACCCCAACTGTTGTCCAAAGAACAAATTGATAAGATGGAAAGAAGAAAGAACTTGGAAAAGACTACAGAGCGCTGGTTCCGATAGGTCCTGTATGTTGGGAACATGGGTATTAGCCGGGTTGTTCGGATAGCCAACAAGTTCTTGGATCTACTGCAATCTTTGGAAAGCACGAGGAAGCTCTGCACCAATTTCCCTGCAACATATGACTCCACCTTTCCAAAGATCGAGGCTATCCTTTAATTGCCAAAATCCACATGGGAAAAGGAGCTTACATTCAACAAGGATGATCACTAGTTGATGGATGTGTGGCGGTGGGACTTTGACAACAGGAAGGAAAGGTTGGAGAAAATAATGAGTAAAGTGGATCCAAACATAGAATGGATCAAGGAAATTAGAGCGGAATGTGCTCGATACCTCAAACTAATGACGGAGCATGACATGCCCATAGTACAAATGGATCCAGAAAAGGTAAAACCTTATTTTTAGAAGAAGATGGAGGATGAGATGTCTAGTGAAATAACGGTGGAGTTCATGAGTTTTTTTTGCATGTGCCTTCGATCAATCAGAGCTGTTCAAGGATCAGGGTGCGAAGTATGATGAAGACTAGAAAATGCTAGAAGATAATGCCAAAGAATGGAGCTATCAAATGCTGCGATACGAGATCATTGAGATAGACAAGCTCCAGCCAGTCATTCTAAAATTCATAGAGTATACAGCTTCAAAAAAGCAAGAGGACAATCCTCTTGGTAGTGAAGATCTCCCCAAGGAGTAGCTATAGTAAAACAACAATCAACAAAAGATGAAATTGCTATAGTGACTGACACTAGATGACAAAATAGGGAGAAGACAAAATGTAATTTTAAATTGTAATATATTGGGGGTTGGTGAAACCCTATTTTGTAATGAATCTTGGCCACACAATGAAAATTAATCTTGGCCATTCATTTAACTTTTTGGGCACTATAAATAGGGCTCTCCTCTCATTTGCAAACTGAGTTGAGTTGTTGTAAAGACATGCTGCAAAAATTTATAATGAAAATACATTGACTTGATGCATTTTCTGAGTTTTTCACATGTTACTTGATTCAACCTCCATTGTTAGATGCTTTACTTAGATTTGTATTGTTGTTCTAGTTAGCTATATTATTGCTTTGATAGATTTTAGAAATGTTGTTCTGTAGTTGTGAAAATTCCTGCTGTGTAGATGCCTTCTTAGTCCATACTTTTTGCTATTTACTGATGGTAGATGGTTGTGTAAAGTTAGTCTGGGCTTAAATTCAAAGCTGCTCCACACTTTCATCTTTGTTCATGCATGCAAACGGTGAATGAAAGGTGAAATATTTGCAGACCTTAGAAGATAGCACAAATTCCATGAGACTATGAGATTTCTAGTTAAGTGAAATATTATTTTTTAGGAAGCTGTCCATTGCAAGAACTCCATAATTACTGTTCACAGTTAGTTGCAGGTCCAGGAACCTTCCATATCCCCTGCTCTTTTTCCCCTTTTTTAGAAATAACCTATACCAAGGTTCATTGCACATTGTAAAGCCAAAATTGAAGAAACATCAAAGTTTTGGACTACTGTCTGAACCTACAACAAAGTGAAATTTGACCTCCATCTCAGAAAATTCATATTTGAAGATCCATCTCACATCCAGCTATGTAAGTCCACCCTATGATTACCAACAAAATCACATCAAAATCAACTGAGGAGTTCCATGCAAGTCATGACCTGACACCCGAGAGACCTTGGGGAGGTTTTCAGCAACTTGTCATGGGAAATTTCCTTTCAAGAGAGGTAGCGCATTTGTGTACTGCCTGTGTTGAGAAAGTGTGCAAAACACCCATCAATAGTATCATTAGATCATGAGGAGGAAAGAAGACTAGTTGTAAAACTATTGATATTTTGTCACCTTAACATAAATATTTCTTATTTCCATGTAGTTATTTAGGAAGATTTATAAACATTAACCTTTTTAAATAGCCTTGTGAGCCTTAGGTTCTAATAAGAAAAAGATAACAAGTTAATTTTGATGCCTTACTAACTCCCATTCCATGGAAAAGGGAGGGAAAAACTATTTTTTTTTCTTTCTTTCATGGTCCATGAGCGAACATATCATGAGGAAGTTTAGGGTTTTTAGTTTTTGGATTTTTTGAAGGAGATTTCTTCCATCTTGGAATGTTGAAGAATAAAACAAAGATATAGAAGAATGTTGAGGGATAATATGAAGAATAATGGGACATTGTAGAATGGGAGAAAAGACTTGGCATGATATATGAAATATGGAGGTTTAATAGGAGTTCATAACACTCTTCCAAGTTGTAGACCTTGCATGTATTCCCATCATAATAGGTAAATCTTGAAATGTGCTTTATGTTGTCAAACATTTGAGACCATGTTTAATTTTTTAATGAAATAACCTCCTTTTTATGATAAATGTCTACCTTATAATGTCTATGAAAATAAGCCTCACTAGATAAGATGCTAATTTCTCCACTCTAGAAGTCTTGAAGATGTTGAAAACTTCATGATGAGTAAATAGTGGTTCATAATTTACTATCAAAATATACATGAAATATAGGCATGTCTTTGTTTCTTAATATTCAAGGATTAATGAGAAAGAGTGGTGTTATACATTCCATGAAAATATTAGATGGATTTAAGTTATTAATGGTGTCAAGAGTTTCATATGATAGTAATAGAAAGAAGATGCCTATAAAACTATGTGGAAACATGATGAATCTCCCCTTTCACCATGAAACCTTAACAAGTTACAAGGTGTTCAACATCTTTATAATTGTCAAGTTGTTTAGAACTATCTAAGTTTCTCATAGACATTATGATAGTAATAAATGAATTGAATGATAAAAAATAAATATGGCATAAAGTTTCATCACAATGAATCCTTAATAAATGCAAGGATAGTCCATAAAAAGATGCTAGGACCATACACAACTTCCCACCTTTGAATATGACCCTACATACCTATAGGTGACAACATCAAACCATGTTGTAAGTGTAGTGTTGAGATAGTTAAAATATGGCAATATACTTTAAGAGAGAAGATAGTAGCAAAGCATAGTTTGAAATCCTATAGAGAGAAGTTCATAGGTTGAAATTTCCAAACTTATCTATGAAAGTGATGTTCACTATTGAAGGTGGTAGTATGCTATCCTTTTATAATAGTAATTCATCAATATGATAGTGAGTTGGTGAAAATATAATACAAGGGGTGGCATTATTATATGTACTCAATGAAACTACTTTCAAGCTATCCATGTTAGTATGTAAATAATATAAAAAACAATGAAATCAAGTGTTAGAACCAATCAACACCCTATAGAATGCAGTATGACAACAGTGATGGTGGCAATATAATGATGATTTTTCCCAAGTGTATGTGAAGGCATAAGTTTTTATGTGTTGGGTATTAAATTTGCATATTTGATCACAAAATAGATGATTAATAATGGTATCAAAAGAGAAATCATAGTATCATGCATGAAAACATCTTATATATGATAGCTTTCTATGAAGAGCCCTAGATATGATAGACCAAAAATATATATTTGGGTAGTCAAGAAACATATGATCATATCTCTCACCTATATATATTACAATACATAAATGGTATGGATAATTTTGGTATCAAATATTAAACATAATAGTAGATGAGTGGACATAAGAGAATGATAATCTCATGTGATCATCCTAGCATGAAAGGATAGTGATCCATGAATTTTATGTTTTTAAAAGTAATCATAGTAAAAGATATTCCATAGAAGCCAAATGATAGTTATTATTTCATGACAATCATATCATGAAGTTTATACATGAACACATAGGACAAGGAAAGAGAAATGAGACGAATATTCTAAGAAAAAAGGAGCACGTTTTCATGAAACTTGTATAGTCAAAGGATAAAGGGCAGTCATCTTGAAGGCAACATTTTATGACAATCATAATCAAGGGTAAGTCTTCATGACTCAAAAGTATGACATAGGTTTATAGGGTTTCAATGGTAATCATGAGAGAGTAGATGAAAGTAGACAAAGCATTTTTATAGTGGGGTGAGTGGTTATCATAATGATCAAAGAGAAAATAGAAATAAAATATAATAGAATTATACATGCAATAAAAAAATTGATAGTTACAATACTCATAGTAGTATCACAATGGTGAGGTCTATGAGAGGAAGATTGTTTGAACAAAGAGATGATAGTTAGCAAGGCCTTGGAGATTCATATACAATAGGAAAATAAGTACAAAGAGATATCATTGAATGTATGAACTTGGACAAGGAAAAAGAGAATAAGTATCTACAAGTTACACATAATATATTCATACATTCCAATGAATATCATTAGGATCTCTATATTATATTCATACATTCCAATGATCATCATAAAGGGGTATATTTAAGAGAAATGAAAATCTAGGTGTAGATGTGTGAGAATGACAATGTTAATAAAAATAATCCAAAAGATAGTTAGGAGGAATATGTATGACAACCAATGGAAATTTTACTAGAAATGTTATCATAAAATGATAATCCATAAAACCTATTAAAAGTGATCACCCAATCTTAAAGTATCAAGTGGAGGGTAACAATGCCTTGGTGATAGTATAATTATATGCATGCATAGTGAACTCTTCAAGGTTTTATATAAATATTGAAATGATACTCATGACTATCAGAATGCATAGCCTATAAGAATGGTAAAGGAATGAAGTATCTAAAGTTCCTTAATGGAGAATGTGTAACAAAACCATATGAGGTTAGTTCAAAGGATTGTCAATGTTTCAATGATTTTTCATGGAAATTAAGCTTCATTAATATTTTTGATAAGGTAAGCAAGGTTTTGATAGGGCCTATAACCTTTTACAGAGCTAAGAAAAATAAACTTTCAAACACCAAAGTCTCAAACTTTACCAACAAACTGAAGAAGAAGAAATAATGGAAACACCACAACAACACAATAGACTAGCAACCAACTCCTTGCACCAGAACCAAGAGAAACAAAAACACTTAGAGCAAACAACAGTCCTAAGTCAAAGATAGAGAAACATCAAAGGCCTTAAGCCAAAAAAAAAACCCAAAACGCAGGGATTGAGAGCCCAAAAGAACGCTTAAAACAGTCAGGCATCAAACCCCCTGTAGTAGTTGGACTGTAGTAGACCTTCCGCTCAAGTTTGTCAAAATCGAGCCTAACCAATTCCTACTAGAAGAGGGGTAAGAATCAAAAAATGCTACAAAGAAATGTTCTTCAAACTGTACCAACCAACTAGACACAAACCCCAACACCACCTGAAAAGGATAGGGCTCCTCTCTATAGGAGAGAAAGAAGTGGGGACCAAAACTACCAAAGACACCTTCCTCCTGTGCAAGCATGGTCCACCTTAATAGGAACCAGAAAAAGAGAGAAACACTTCCCACCATTTCCACAGCCTCCATCTCCACCTCAATAAGAGAGGGATCCACCTTAATAAGAGCAATATTCACCTCTATTGAATATAGCATTTGTAGAACATGGTAGCAAGTAAGAAATCTAGTAGAAAAGGAAAACACCTCCTCCTTAGGCATCCAAATGGAAGAAACAATAGGAAGGACAATAACAACCTCCCAGCCAACAACATAATTGACCCAAACCACCATGAATCCAGCAACTCCTTCCTTAGAAGAAGCACCATCCATGACAAGGGGCAACCAACAACCCGAGGAGTACCCCTCAAACAGAAAAACCGCTGCAAGCCACAAAAGGTAAACCCCTTCAAGGAAAAAATAAACCAAGCCCACAAAGGGAACGATGCATCTCCAAGCCACTCCATGATAGCAGGTACCAAAGATAAGACAAGCATCGCCGAATCAAGGCAGAGCCCCCTCCACCATCCAACCACAAGCACCAAACTAGCAACCACTTCCATCGACCAGGAAGCCTTACTACAGCACAAAACCCACCACATCGAAACAGGGAAGGGTATCCACAAGCACTAGAGGAACTTACAAAAAGAACCCACTCTCCTCAAACTAGTAGAGAAAGAAGACACATAAGAGATATCAATAAACATAGGGCACCGCCAGCCGAGCACAAGCATGGAAGGGATAAAGATAAACAAGAGAGAGCAGAGCAAGCCCCCATCTCCAACGTAGAAGAGAAGAGAACCAAAGAACTACCAATCACCACTTTACCAATGTCCCCATCAAGGAGAACATGAAAGAGGGGTTGCAGCGCCAAACTAGAGCACATCCACCCAACTGAGGAGAAAGGCAGAGCACAAGAATTCTTAAGAAAGAATCCCATAGCAAAAACTGAGCCCAAACAGTGAAGGGACCATAGTCGCAAAGGAAAAAGACTGATCTTAGAACAGAAAAGGGACGCAAGAAGTAGAGTGAAGACAACCCCTAAGCATACTAGTAAAGGCATACACAACAGATCTAAGAACATATGGAGTGGAGGAGACAAGACTCCCCAACGCCAAACATGCCCCCGCGCACACCCACAAAATCCACGGACAACACAAGAATGACAGAGGAAGCCGACAACACTCGCCATAGGGAGGAATCCATGGAAACCACCAAGGACTTCATAGCAAACACCCTCTCTGCGGCAGACCCCAACAAGACGACACGCAGAAAACCGCACGAGCATAGGCCCAACCAGCACAGGAAAAGCCTCCAGCTCCAGAAAAGGCCACAGAACAACTTCTGCAACCTCTAGAAACCTATCATCGCCATCTGAATCTGCATCATCTCCCTCATCATTTCCTTCAAAATTCAAACTTCCATTAGTGCGCCTACTCATGCTCTTTGCTCCACTCCACTCCATACCTTTCGCGTTCGGGGTATGTAAGGTTTAGTAAGCTTCATTAATGTTACGTAAAAGAGGAATCTTAAAATTACAATAACTAGTAAATATTATGGTGCTAAAAGGTAAAGGTAAAGTTGATGTAGGTAGGTGTACAATGCTAAAATCCTATACAAGTAGTGTGAAATGAGATCAAAGAGTCATGAATATACTATCATAGGACAGCGCCAAGTATCAAAATATAGTAATAATGGAGTTAAGTATAGAAATTAACTACAATCTAAAGGACATGTTTACTTGTCAAAGGAGGGGTTAAACATTTGGGTATGGAAAATATCATAGTTGCATGAGACCATCAACTAGGATACTATGTAAGAAATGGAGACCTTCTAAGAATGAATAGTCGACTATGCAATGCATGAAAAATCTCAATTATGCAAGAAATGAAAGTGCACATAGTCTATGCGTGGAATATCAAGACAATAGTCATACACCTTATGACAAGAGACTAGACTTAAGAATAATAACATAGTAGCCGGCACAGGTAGCGGAGTTGGCTTGGGCCGTGGGTTTGCTCCCCATTGGTCTCGGGTTCGACTCCGCTCCTGGGTTTACCCGGTTGGGACTGGCTTGCCGACTGTTGGGTCCCCCCGCAGGGGACTAGTCTCGCCCCCGCTCGCCCTAGGTACCCAAGATACGGGCTGCTGGGTCGCTGGGCGGGGTCGCGGGGATACCCCTGTCGTTAACAAAAAAAAAAGAATAATAACATAGTTTCATGAATAAATTGTAAAGTCATGTAAAAAGATGATGGAGTCCATCATTGATATACGTCATGAGAATTAAGAAACTTATTTCATTAAATGATTCTTCACTAAGAGGACTCTCTATTATTAAATTTACTTGACCCTAGAAGTATCTAGAAGGTCAAACCATTTTATATTTCAAGTCTAGAAACCTTATAGGTGTCTTATGGAGATGTTGAGATGGATAATATTGTGTCATCAATGTCATGAAGGTAGTGTGATCAAGTAATTTTTTTTTTTGTTGATAGTCACATGGGTTGTAGTAAGATAGTGTTAGGTATCAAAGTACAGTTTAAGGAGGTCTGAATAACAAATTGCTATTGGACATTCTTAAGGGTAAGTATATGAAGATAGACTTGAGGATCACAATATTGTCCATGAAGAAAAGAAATATGAATGATAGCCAACACAGTGAGTTAGTGAAAGGGATGTTATATAGATGGAAAAGATGACAGTGGGGAGTTCACTCAAAGGAAGAAGATAGGAAGAGCCATGGATAGGACAAGTCGGATCAATTTAATAAAAAATTAACTAGGAAAGTTTAAGGAACACCATCAAGAGTCTAACCAAGTTTCATATGATCACATGAATAAATTATTGTGTTTTTTAATAGAAGGATAAAGGAGCCACATGAAGATGGAATCCACAAAGATCTATCATCCATGTATTTTCTTGAATCATGGACAAGGCTAAGATTGAGGAAGTCAAAAGAACCTGAAGAAAGCCATAAAGGAGTGTCTTTCTTAGAGAGATTCACTAAATTATGTAAAGGAATAATTGGAGTAGGCAAGGAAGGAATTTTATGAGTCAATCAAGGAGGTTGACTTAGCTAAAGTAGCAAAGGAAATACCTATCAAGAGAATAAAAGAACTCTCTAAAGAGATAAATGTTGCACATGTTTCTACTTTAGTTTCTAGGGCTACAATCATAGTTTCACAAGGTGGCCATGATTACTTTAAAAGGACAATATATGCATATGATCATATTTTTTGAGATCATAATTTCTAAGTCATGCAAAGAAGAATTTCTTGAAAATGAAGCAAGAATATGGCATGGGTAAATGTAGATCACAATCGTGTGGGTGATGAAGAGGTCAAGATAAAAGGGCATTAATGAAATCAAACAAGTGTTAAGACTTCTCCTTGAATTTCTCATGTGCCTCCAAGATATTTTTTACCATTTCAAAGCTTTAACACATGTCTTATAAACATGGTAAATTGTTTTTGATATTTTGAAGAGGTGGAGGGTAGTAATGAGTGGTTAGAGGGAATCTATGGGAATTTCAACACAAATGGGCAGTTGGTTGAGAATATCTAGGGGAAATTGAACAATTCATAATATATTTGCAAGAATCTAGGAGCCTTCTTGGGTGGATAAAGTTGAAATTGAATAAGCAATTCTTCAAAGAACATCAATGGTAGTTATCTAGAAGCAGCAATTGGGCACCCATAAGGAGATTTGACATGGTAAAAAAAAAGACACATGTCACCTATTCATTATAGTAGGCTACAGGAGAATAGGAAGTTTTTCTAAGCTAAAGTGGATGCCTAGTGATAGTTAGTAATTAGCTATTACATTTTTTAAACAACATTGTAACTAGAACAAGTTCTTTTCTATTAAAATTTAGTAGTATAACTTAAAATACCAGTCATAGTGGTGACTACGAATTAATGTAATGTACATCTTTTAAAGTAATTTATTAGTAGGTTTCAGACTTTTTACTACTATAACATTATACTATCAATAAAATCAGCATTTTGGCCTTAAAATAGTGTGTTGTATTGTGTGTAGTTAAATAATTGATGTTCATTTTTGTGATTTCATAACTAAAATCCTCATTTAATTTGTATTATCACTAGCACCTTTAATCATAAAAACATGTTCTTATATAGGTTATAATTTGTGTTATTATGCAAAAAGTTGCAAATTATGAATAATACTACATTTTCTTCCTCATACAACTATCAAACATAGACCTATTTATAAAACATTGATAGATACATGGGCATGCTAAATACTAGAGTTGTGCATCTAAACAATCGGGTTATTGATTATTGTGTGAGAAAATAGAAGTATAAACCTTAGTATATATTTGGTGCATCACCTCAATAAGCTTAGTTTTTCACTTCAAGTTACTTCCTTATCCTTTTTCTCAATAAAATTAGTAGATTAATTATTTTAAGTGACTACATTAGGGGAACCAACCCTCTTTTGAGGTTGGCTTCAACTTTTTAAAGACCACACTTTGAGAAGTCATCATATGCTTCAATAGGTAGCTGAGTTGATAACTCAACAAGGGTGCATACTTCATTGATAAAAAGAACATGAGAAAATGTGAAAGAGAAATAAAGACAAGAAATAAAAGGAACAAAAGGGAAATAAACATGAGTTGAGAAGTAAGTTGGGGTTATTTCATATCCCATGGTTTGAGGTTTTGGAGATTTATTTATAGTCATGCCAAGATTTCCAATTCTAAAATTCCAACAAGTGTGATGAGAAATTTCCCTGAGAAGTCTAACTTACAAGGCATCTAGTTTTGGGTTCCCTTTGTTAGATGCATAAGATAACTAATAGCTGGGGGTGAATAAATTGTACATTAAAACATCAAAACCCTCATTAACATTCATATCTTTATTAGCCCTTAAACCCTTAGTCAGATTTATCATGAATGTAAACAAGTGAAACACCACATAAAAGCACAATGCACAATAGAACACCATATTTACATGGAAAACCCAAGAAGGGAATAACTATGGTGAGGATTATCTCACAATATAAAGTAATAGCAACACTGAATAAAATAGTCTCACTACTGAAGAGCTCACTACCAAAAATAAAGATGGGCTCACTACCAAAGGACTTAATGTCAAAAAGAAAGAAAATAGAAGGGGTTGCTCACTGCCAACTTGAACTATTGAAAATGCATCTCTCATATATGTCAAAGATACAGTTCCAATGAAGCACAAACAACTCATTCAATAGGCTAGAATGTAGACACCTTTTTCTCACTATATCTGGGAGACATAAGAATTAAATCTCACACACAAATCACTACACTTGATCAATTTCACATATTCCACACACCTATAGATCCACACACACATTCAACAATTTAAATTTCATTTATACAATCTCTAACCAAAGACAATTGAGTAATGAGGTCGACCTTAAGGAAACGTATACAGGGTGCTGGCAAAAAGTTGAGTCCACTTTTTGGCCAAAAAGTGGGTGTTTTCCCTAATTTTCAAAATTTGACACATTTGACCTTAAAATTTGAAGCACTTAGAAATAGAATCTTCAAAAAAGCCACTAATCATAAAATGTAGTACTCAAAGTCTAGTTTCCAAATATGTAATTTATTTCAATACCCAGACGGTACAAATTGAGTTTCAATAGGTGTTTCTAAAAACCACTATTTAAAAGTCACTTTTTTTTTACTATACCATGCACATATACGCCATCCATATTTTGAACCTAAATTATCATATTTTTCTAAATCCTTTTGGGAAAATATTTGTAACTCACTGAAGCATGTTTTCAATATTTTTGTAATTTTTTATTGAATTATTATTTTTTGTTAATTTTTTATTAGCCATATATGTCGTTTTGAAAAATCATCGTGTACGTCACGCATAAGATGACCTAAACTTATCATTTTTTTATTTTTTTTAAATTGAAAAAAAATGTCTGAAGTACATTCTTGTACAATCTGTTCGTGAAAATGTTATGTTGATAAAAAGTTATTAAAATAGTCAAAAACCCTGATATTTAAAGTTTATGGACCAGTTTCATCATAAATTAATTGAAAAATAGAAAAAATAATCCAATTGTAAAAAAAATTACATATTTGGAATCTGCATTGTCTCATCTATAATGGGTTTTAATTTTTTTGAAAGATTTTGCAAAAAAAGTCGTCAGCTCCATATGTCCAAACTCGGTATTTTTCGATGATTAGTAACCTGATTGATGGTGCGACATGGAGCTCTGTCACGAGCTAGGGCCCACGTGCCCTAGCTCTCTCTGTGGCATTTCTCTGTGCTCGTCTTTGTCCGTTGGGAGCTCACTGGGGGGTCTTTGTTGTGTTCGTCGGGATCCGGAGGTGGTCAGACAGGGGTTGGGCTTCCTCCTTGCTGTGGCTGGTCATTTTTCTGGTCATTTTTTGGGTGCGTGGGTTTCTTTTAATGGGTGGTGTGCGGCCGTTTGGGCATTTGAGGCCGACTGCCTTGCCTCTTCCTCTCTTTTGAGTGGTGCTTAGGCTCGTTGAGCCATGGAGAATCAAGGTCTTGTTTCTTCCCATGATTTAGAGATGGTAGATCCATCTTCTTTGTTGTAGGCCAATAACAAGGATCAGACTGAGTTCCTCCTTCTAGGGAGGGTGCTTCCTCGTCTAAAGGGGTGTTTCAAATTAAAAAAGTAAATGGATGTTTGGAGAGATCAGAAGATCGACTCGTTTTAGTTATTCAACCTGAACAAGTTTCAAAGGAGGTTGATTACTGGTGTAATCATGCCCTTATTTGTAAATTTTTGGGCCCTCGTCTTTCTCTTCCTGTGCTAGAATCCTGGGCACGTCGGGTTTGGAACCCTGAAGGAGATATGGAGATTCTTTTAGCGGCTAATAACTATTTCCTTGTTATCTTTTCATGCATGGCAGACACGAATAGGGCTTTTGAAGGTGGGCCTTATTTCTTTAACCAGGTTGGGCTCTTCATTAAGCCCTGGCATATGGGCTTCAACTCTGCTAAAGAGATCCCCTCGCGGGTGCCCATGTGGGTTCATTTGCCGAGGCTCCCGTTGGAATTTTGGAGGGAAGATATCCTTCACTCAATCTCTTTGCTTCTTGGGAAACCTGTTGGATTGGCTTCACAGACTCAAAATCGTAAGGTAATTTCTTATGCCAGTATTTGTGTTGAAGTTGATTTGAATAATCCATTACCAGACTCTATGGAAATTTGCATGGGTTCTTCTTCCTGGATCCAGCAGTTGGATTACGAAACCCTTCCCTTTAAATGCAGAATCTGCCATGAATATGGGCATCTACACTGTAGATGTCCTCGATTGAAATCTTCCCCCTTGGCTGCCTTTGGACCTCCTAGGATGGACAAGGGAAAGGCTCCAGTGTCTGATGGACCTATTGATACGAAGGGATTTACCCCAGTTAAATCCCGTAATAAAGGAAAAGGCAAGAAGAGAACTTGGATGGATAGATAGAATGATGGCACTTTTAATAGGTTTCAGGCTCTTGATAGCGTGGTCCAAGAAGATGGAATTCTAGTTGAGCTCTCTTCTGGGATTAAGGGTCAGATAGAGATTCAGGATGTGGACGCAAAGGAGGAGCTGATTTCATCTTCAGGGGATCAATAGGTTGGTCAGCCAACTATGGACTTGCCTCCTCAAGTTTAGAATATTGGTGTTCTCCAGGTGTCACAGGTTCCATTGGGTACTACTAATTTGGCTCCTAGTCCCCCTATTTCTAAGGGGTCCGTGGATCTTGTGAAGGGTTTTAAGGCTCCTCCTGTCTTAGGCTTGCAACAAAAATATTTTAAAAAGGGGCCTCTAGACAAACCGCCAAGGAGTGGAAGGAAGACTGATCAAGAGAAATTTAAGATTATGGGTGATACTTTGGTTGAGTCTGGGTCTGTGAAACCCATTGATTCCCACTTCTCCCATCCTCATAAATATTTTTTTTATCATGGAATGTAAGGGGGTTGAACAACATCCCTAGACAAAAGGTTGTTCGAAGATTAATTGAGTCTCAGGCTACGGATGTGGTCTTTATTCAGGAAACCAAGCTTACTGTGGATGGTTTGGATAATTGTGCTCTATGTATCTGGCCCCAAGGCTACTGTCAAGGGGTGGGGGCTTTGGGCTGTTCTGGGGGGTGGCTTGCTTCTGGAACCCGCGAAAAGTCTCCCCTTTATGGTGGATCTCTAGTCGGTCTTCCATCTCTATGGTTGCCTCCAATTTTGAAACTGGAGAAAGATGTCTCTTCTCTAATATTTATGCTCCTATTGATCTTCCAGGTAAGGCACATCTTTGGGCTCATATCAGTTTTGTCCATTCTTTGGACCCTTTTCTCCCATGGATTATGGCTGGTGATTTTAATGTTGTTATTAGTTTGGATGAAAAATGTGGCGGGTTAACCAGGTTGGATCCGTCTTCTCTTTTGCTCAGAGATAATATTGGCTTCCTAAATCTTATTGATGTGAAGCCAATCAATGGAGTTTTTACTTGGAATAATAGGAGGTGTGGTGATGAGGCTATCTCTAAACAACTTGATAGATTTTTGGTTTCCTGTTACTGGATGAGCAACAGGTGGACTACCAGTTCTGAAATTCTGGATTGGAGAGGCTCTGATCATTGGCCTATCAAACTCTTTGTCTCCCCTTATGGAGTCACCAAGAACCCTTCTTTCAAATTTTAGTTGATGTGGTTACGTGATCAATCCCTTCGGGATCTTGTGCTAGATTGGTGGTATTGAGGGCTTCCTGCCCATGGGAGGGCTATGTAAACTTTTAGTAAGCGGCTTCAACATGTGAAGTATAGGCTTAAGAGGTGGAATAAACAATGTATTGGGAACCTTCATGCTCAGAAGTTTGCTGCTCAGTTCAAGTTGGATAGTATTACTCGTCAGATTCATGACCATGGGTTGTCCTCTGCCCTGTTGAATGCTGAGTCCTTGGCTCTTAAGGGCTTAGAAGAGTGGGAGCTTCGAGAGGAGATTTTCTGGAAGCAAAAATCCTATATTGATTGGCTTTAGGAGGGGGACAGGAACATGGCCTTTTATCATAACTCGGTTAAGGCTCGTAGATAGGGGAACTCTATTTCTACTCTTGTTTCGAGTGATGGGGCCCAACTCTCATCTTGTAGTGAAATTTCCAGGGAAGCTGTCAACTATTTTTCCAATCTATTTTCTAGGGTGGATCTTGATGCTAGATCTAAGGAGAGGGCCATCTTGGATTGTATTCCTTGCTTGGTTTCAGATGAGATGAATAGGGCTCTCTTGTGTCCAATCTTGTTACCTGAATTGGAGAAAGTTGTGTTCAACATGAAAAAAGGTAAAGTTCCTGGCCTAGATAGGTTTCCGATTGAGTTCTTCTAGGAATTTTTGGAAATAATAAAGTATGATCTTCTTGAGGTGGTTCAGGAATCTCTTAGGAACAAACAAATGCTTAAGTCTTTGAATTCTACTTTTTTGGCTCTCATACCTAAGAAGGAGGGGGTCAATCAGATGGATCATTTCAGGCCTATTGCTTTATGCAACATTGTCTACAAGATCATCACCAAGTTGATTGCTGAGAGACTCAAACCTCTCCTTGGAGCTTTGATTTCTGCTGAGTAGGGAGGTTTTTTTGGAAGGAAGACAAATCTTGGATGGTGTTGTGATTGCTACAGAAGCTATTCACTCTATGGCTTCCTCTAAGGAGAAGGCAATGTTCATTAAGCTTGACATGGATAAAGCTTATGATCGGGTGAGCTGGGAGTTCTTACAGAATATACTCTTGGCTTTTGGCTTTGAGGAGGAGTGGGTGAATTGGGTTCTCAGTTGTGTGACCTTGTCCTCCTTTTCTGTTCTCATTAATGGGGAACCTTCTGATTGGTTTAGTGCTTCTCAGGAACTTTGGCAAGGGGACCCTCTATCCCCTTATCCTTTCATTATCATGGCGGAGGGTCTTGGTAGATTTATTAAATCTCAGGTGCAGCAAGGTCGGATACACGACTGGAGCTGGAACAATGTTCTCCCTCCCTGTTCTCATCTTCAATTTGTGGATGATACTGGATTGATGGGTTTGGCAAGAATTAGTGAGGCAGTGAATTTCAGGAGAGCTTTGGACATCTACTTGAAAGCTTCTGGTCAGAGTGTTAATGATGATAAATCTTCCATTTATTTCTTTAATACTCCTCAGCTCATTCAAAACAGGATTGCTAGGATTCTTAGATTTCAAATTGGCTCTCTCCCCCTGATGTACCTGGGGATTCCTTTGGCTCTGTCAGGACCTCAACAGAAAGACTTTTGGCAAGGGATTTTGGATAAGTTTCGGAGTAAGGTTAGTCATTGGACTTACAAGTGGCTCTCTTCAGCTAGGTGAGTGATCCTCCTAAAAGTTGTGGTGCAGTCTCTCCCTATTTATAGGTGTTGTGTGCAGATTCCCCCTGCCTCTTTTGTGAGAGATTTTGATGCTCTTTCCCGGTAATTCCTTTGGTTAGGCAACCTTCTCTCCTCGAAGTGGAGTTTAGTCAAGTGGGAGTCTGTCTGTAGACCGAAGTATGCTGGGGGCCTTGGTCTTAGGTCTATGGCTCTTGTGGTTAAGGCCTTGGCGGCTAAGCTATACTAGAGATGGTGCAATAATCAGGATCAGGTTTGGGCTAAGATTCTTTCTCTCAAGTACTTTCCTGGTGCTGAGAGCCAGGATGTGTCGCGGCTTGCTTTGATGGGTTAAGGTTCTTGCATTTGGGATATTCTTAAGCTGGGGGCTCCGCTTGTTAAGAATGGTCTTTTCTGGATTTGTAATAAAGGCTTTGATGCTCTGTTTTGGCTGGACTCTTGGGATGGCCACCCTCCCATTATCTCTTGCTTCCCTCAGCTTCAGCATCTTGGCCAGTTGTTCGTTGATGCTGGTTGGATCAAGGTGGAGCATTTTAAAACAGTTAAGCATATTGGTCAATTGGAGGTGTCTTGCTGGAAGGATCTGCATGAGTGGCCTATGGGCGGTTCTGATGAGGATCATGCTACTCTGTCTAAGATCTTGGAGGGCAGGATTTGCAGCTCTCTGAATGAGAGGGACAAGTTGGCATGGAGTCCCAGCCCAAAAGGTAAATTTACTGTTGCTCAAGGTTATACTGTGCTTGATGGGAACTTACATGGTCCTGCTGAAGTGCCTTGGTGGAAGAAGGTTTGGAACAACTTTTCTTGGCCCAAGTGTAACTTCTTTTTATGGTTGGTTGCCCAACAGAGATGTCTCACTTGGGAGAATCTCCGCAAACGTGGGTTTCAGGGACCTTCCATTTTCTTTCTTTGTTCATGCAGTGAAGAATGTTCTTCCCATTTGTTCTTTCTCTACCCCTTCTCTCGTGAGATTTGGCACAGATGGTGGGAGGCTTGGCATCATGGTTGCATTCATGCTTCCTCCCTTATTGAGTTTTGGGAGAGCCTGGGCAGACCTCCTGCAAAGACTCCTTTTCTTCAAGTGGCTTGGACTATTGGGCCTATTTTCATTCTTTGGAACCTTTGGCTGGAAAGGAATCGTAGAGTTTTTTGTGATTCCAAACTAGAAAGTGGCCAATTGTGGACGAAGATTATCAGCAGGCTTTAGGAGACTATTTCTGCTAAATGTGATATGTTTGAAAGTATTGATCTTGGGGATCTTACGGTTGTGCGGGATTTGAACATGGGGGATAGTAGTAGGGGTTGCACTGCTGGTATTAAACCCTGTCATGTCAAGAAACGGGCCTGCCGTGATGGGAAGTGGGCGCCTCCCCCGATTGGGGTCTTGAAGATTAATACTGATGGTTCTTCTCATGGGAACCCTGGGCATGCTGGTATTGGAGGTATTGGTAGAAGTAAAGATCTAGTGATGTTGTTTTCTACTTCTCTGTCTATAAAGGACATTACTCTAATAATCTGATGGAGGCCCTTGCTATTAAGATTGCTATTGAGAGGGGTTACTCTTTAGGCTGGAGGAGGATTATCTGTGAGTCTGACTCTCAGAATGTTGTGGATATGTTGAATAACTAGAGATTGGATGGTGTTAGCTGGCATTTAGCCTCCTTGGTCAGACATATTTTAAGTGTTTGCAGTTCCTTGGAATCTATATTTTTTTGTCACATTCCTAGGGAATGGAACTGTGTGGCTAACTACTTGGCGAAGTGGGCCTCAGAGAATGGGGATGGCTGGGATATTAGTGGAAGGGATGAGTTACCTCCAGATTATCTTGGAACTTTGGAGAGAGTTTTACTAGATGACAGGACTATGTAGTGTTGTTGTTGGTTGTACTCCTATTTTATTGGGCCTTTGGCTTTTTCCTTGTATCTCAGTTTTGATTGAATAAATTTTTTCCCTTCTTTTAAAAAAAAAACTCGGTATTTTTCTCTGACATTGTTAGGACCTTCAACTTGCAAGTCAAACTAGGTTGAAGGCCTAGGTTCGGATTCCCAATGCTTTTCTCGAACCAGAATACAAGCCAAAAGCCCAACCACAAAGCAAATGGAATTTCAAATATTTAGAAATGGGATCCTATCTTATAAACGATATCTTGTTTCTTAATATTAAATGTAGTGACCGTTGACAAGGAAATGAGATCCCATTTTAAATGTGATCCCATTCCTTTGTCAATGGCCCCCACATTTAATATTGGGGAACGGGATCCCGATTATAAAACGGGATCTTGTTTGTAATAAATGGGATCAAATGGGATACTGTTTGTTTTTAATCATTTTTTTAAAATTTACTAGCAAAGTTTACTATGAAGTCTACAACTTCACATGTATAGCCGACTACAACATATTGGGCTATTTTTCATCAAATTTTGTCTTTATAGGTGGTGAACTTGCATTTTGGATTATTTTTTCAAAGGAGGCATCATGTAAACTATTTTTGAAGTGGAATTGTGCTAGTTTTGGACTCATTTGGAAGAACAAAAGGTCTTCAACTTGCAATATGGATTAAATTTTTGAAAGGAGACATGAAGAAAAGAGTTTTTTAAGTGGAATTGTGCTATTTTTCTACTTGTTTTGAGGAGCACAAGAGGAAGAATTTTATCCTTACAAGTCTTCAACTTCCAATTTGGATTGAATTTTAAGAATTTCACTAATGACATTCATTTGTGGTTGAGGATTTTATAATCATGGGTTCACAAACTTGTAATAAGAGGAAAGATAGGAAGAAATTGACTCTTAAAGAAATTGAAGCAAAAAGAGAGAAGGAGAAACAAAGACAAAGAGAAAGAAGAATGATAATTAAATGAATGAATGATGGTGGAGCATCCAATTCCACAACGATTGAAGATGAAAACATTGATGAGAACATGGTTGTAGAAGAAGCTAATTTGCAAGAAGTCAATTTGGAAAAGAATATGATTATACAAGCAAGTCCTACTATGTCTTCAAATCCCTCTTTCAATGCTATGGAGAATGTTTCAATATGCACAAATCTAGGTAGGTCTTCAAATCCACATGTTAGTGAAATGGTAAATTCATATGTAGAAGTTTTACAAGATGTTGGACTTAACGATCTATTAACATTGATAATATTTGGAGAGATGAAACATTTATAGAATTTGTTGAAAATGAAAATGAAAAATATTTTGTTGAAAATGAAAATGAGAATGAAAAATCTTTTGTTGCAAATGAAAATAAAAAATCTTTTATTGACAATGAAAATGAGAATGATCCTTTTGTTGAAAATGAAAAAATAAATCATTTTGTTGATGAAAATGTAAATAATTTTGAAGTTGAAAATGAAAATGAAAATCTAGAATGTGATGTTGAATTTAATGAAAATATTTTTTCTAAAATTGAAAGTGATGCTTTGGATAATCTTCTTGGTTAGATTTCTTGAAGGAAAATAAGAACACATGCAAATAGAATATACAAAAAATCATTTTATCATAAAAAACTTGTATTTCAATGTCAACTAATGATTGAATTGATGAGAATGCAAAAAATGAGGAAAATAATGAAAAGGTTAGGCTTTTTTGTTAAACCAAAAAGAAAAGATCAATCATTAAAACATGTTATGTCTATTGTTGCTAGTTCCATTCAATCTATTGGGAAAAATAGTTGATCTAAAGATAAAAATGTAGCAAGAAGAGCCATAACATCTACTATAGTTAATAAAACAACTTTGAATAAAAGAATGGTAAGCAATATTAGTGAAGTTTTAAAAATACATCGTAAAACATTGCTAAGAGCAACAAAAAGAAGATAAAGTGTAGAAAATGATCCTATCAACCAATGTTGGAGTTTCAATGGTTGACTCTCGAGGTCTGATATGAAATTGAATGTTGAAATTAAATCTTTGATTGAAAAATATTGGCATGATAATACCAGGGTTTCATCTAATGCTAGAGATGTTTTAAAATTAAGGGTGGGGTCCAAAGTTCACGATCCTCACCCAAAACACCTATTAGACACAACACAAACTAAATTTTATAGAAAAATTTGTGGTGATTTAGTGTTACCTGGTAATATTAAAATAAGTCAAAGGTCTTTTGAAAAATTTAAACCCTGGTATGTAAAAATTATGTAAGGCCTCGCCTCGTATGTGCCTAATACAAACCTAATTTGTTATATGATTTTCTTAAGTTGATGATTAGATATATTATGAATGATAAATAAGGTGATCCTTTAGCAATATTTTGGCATTTCATTTTGATATTATGTTTTTTTGTCACTACCATGAAGGTGGAATACACTTGTATACTATGGAATATAAATTAAAATTCAAATAGATTATTATATGATTGAAGTTTAGAATATTCAGCTAACAGATTTATGTGATATATAATTGTACTTATGATCATGTTGGTATTGTGTAGGAAGGTAACAGTGTTAGTATGAGAAAGGAAGACCAATGGGTAAATTGAAGAGACGTCTTCTTGCAGTTATGAATTTAACCCCTTTTTTTAGCTTAGAAATAAATGAAGTTAATAGGTTGAGGTGGAGAGGGTTGATATTAAATTGATAATTTATTTTGGGGTTGTGAGGGTATGTTTCATGTGGGTGTAAGTGGGGTTAGAGGTTAGGAACCCTTATCCAAGTTTGAATTTCGGATGGGTCCTTAAATGAGCCTTTAAAGAGGATTGTTGGTCAAATTTTTTGGTTGGGATACAAAAATAAACCCCCTAGGGTCTATACCATAGTGGTAGGGATCAAATGGGCATAAAATAGTGCCCCAAGGACATGATTTGACCCTTGAAAAGTCTTCATAATGGTGAGTGATGAGTTTTGAGGAGAGGATGGGATAGAAAGATCAGGAGGTTGTCCAAGTGCATATTCCTCTTGAATAAGGAAAAGACTCTCATTGATGGAGGTAGGTACACTCCACACCTTTCCATCCAAGGGGTTGCAAGTTGAAAACTCCTATATATTTTGGGAGGAAGAATAAGTGGGAGAACTCTAACAAAGATAGTAGAGAGTGATCGAGATGGATTGACTTGGAGAGGAAAGAAGGATAGAAGAGTTTAATCCCCTCATCAAAAAAGAGAAAGAGAGATAAGTTATTTCTACTTTCTACTTTCTAATTTCTTTCTCCTTTAGTTTGATTGTTGTAAGAAGGTGACAGGGGGTATGGTTCATGGTTGAAACTAGAAATTAGAGAACCTATATGCATGAAATTGGGTGTTATGTTATTCTTTTCCCTGTTGTACAAATTTGAAAGGGCTCCATTCATCATCTTGGAGCTAAAAGAAATCCTTGCTCAAGGGTATGGCTAGAGTCCATGAGGCTCCATGATGCCATTACAATAAGGTGGAGAGCAAGTCTTAATCAGTGGTGTTTCCTTCATTGTATTCCTTTAGGTTTGTTGTAATATGGAAAGCTAGTGTTTTGTCATACACGGAAAGGAGAAAGCCTTATTAAATTGTGTGTTATTCATTGTATTCACAAATGTTGTTGTAATAATAATAGCTAGTATTCTTTCTTAGGAGAGAGTGTTCATTTAAGATTGTAGTGATGACATGTTATGTATCTTGAAATGAAAGACAATTTGAGTATGAGAGATGAGTATCAACTCTCCTTTAGAAGAAGAAATAACATACTAGATTATTATGCTTTCTTTTGTTTTTGCATAAAGTAGAGTGTTTTATTGTGTTATGAATGATAAGGTTATGATGAATCTATGTTACAAAAGGAGTCCCAGCATGAGGGTATTGAGATTTTATATGGAAGTTTATTTTAAGTCCTTTTGACTTTGCATATAGAAGTTAGAAGATTTATTAACTGGATCATAAGAAAAAAATATAATTATACCAATTAAGCTATTTATTCAAGTGAAAAAAATAAAGTGATTGCAGTTATATGAGTGTTGCCATTACTTTGTGCGGTATTAGTTCTCTTCCCTGAAAAGCAACATTTGGAGAAATAAGTAAATGCCTAAATATAGATAGGAAGGGAAAGAGATACAAAAATAAATAAAATAAATAAATATCAAATGGTTATATATCAAGATATATATAGAGGCATGACTCGTCTAATTTTCGTATGTTTCTAAACTGAGACTGCATACTGCCATAACCAAGTAATCACATTTGACACTTTAGAAGCATATTAAAAGTTCTATATTCTTTATAAATAAATATATATTATACATTTTGTATTATTGAATATATAAAAAATATCTATATCAAATAAATGAAAACTATTCAATAAACTAATATAAGATATCTTTGACCTGGAAATTAAGCAAACTAAGATATTAGGTAAATAAAAAGGGTTGTGGCCCTAAAATTTGTCCGTAACCCACTGTAAAAGGAGGGGGAAGCATGACCCGTTGCAGGGTGTCATGGCCCTAGCTATACAACCACTTTGTTTTGAAGAGATGAGGCATGAGATGAAGCAAATAAGACTTGCAGGTCTGTAAAGATGATCCAGTCTGTGTTCTTCAATAAATATATGGATTTTAAATAAGATGTTCCTTTCAAAATATAAGTAACTAGATACTCAGATAATCAAAGAAGTCTGGTCTAATTTTCGCAATGTCCGGCAAGCAAATAGAAATTAAAATGATGCGATATTGTAACTTTATATCTACCCCAGACTCCGCATCGCCAAGCTAATGAATTCTAACAGGAAATAATTCTGTAAACAGATGAATGAACCCCATTTTTAGTGTATCATCCATTGTCTCATTCCTCCGCGTGAACAACGGAAGCAGAGGATTAAAAAAAATAAAAAACCAAAATAATAAAAATCTTGCAGTTGTTGCATCGATTGAAAACTTTTGTGTTCTGAGCGCTTGACACTGCCTAAGTCCATGCCCTGCGCTTCAAATGAAACAGTAGTATAAGAATACCTGGGTAACAAGAGCCCGGGACACGTATGATAAATGTAAACTCGTAGAACGGATTCATTGGTGCCGGTCTTTTATTATTGGAGCGTGGTTATCATCTTCAGCACATCACATAGCCTGTGCCTCATATCTTCAGAATAAGTTAGCACTGCAACAATCAGGCTGCGTTTAATTTGTGGAAGTTGCATTTGAGCCATCAAACTGTACTCGCCACCATTTACACCGATCGCGTGACTACTAAATGTCCATCACATCTGAACTACTTAGCTCTAATGCTCTGTAAACTGCTATAATAGCTAAGTGGGCTCTGACAAGAAATAATAAATATGAGTTGGTGCCTGAATTTAGACGGTGGACCATGAGTTAGTAGCTAAGGAAAGTGTGGAAAAGAGGGTGATGGGATAATCTGTTCCTCACTCCCCTGCCTCATAAATCATATAATATTTAAGCCTGCAAAACTAGTACTCCTGGTGGTACGCGCCCCCTCACTTCATTAAGGAATGAGAGGGTTGTGCAAAAATGTCTCAGCTCAATCATAAATCAATCGCTGTGCAAGGCCGATGCTTCTCTGTATTTGCATGCTGCGGCCGGGCTTAACCGGCACACTCTAAGGGTACACTCCTTAGGTGGTCGGGCCCACAGCCTCTTTACATTCGTAACTTTTCCGTTTCTTTTAATCCGTGACTTACCCGTTTTCGTTTCACTTTTACCGAAGCTGTTTCCGTTTCCGTTTCCGTGAACGCGAATATTATACAAAGTATAAAAGGTTGCTCAAAATGTATTTACCACTTTCACTTATAAAACACCGATAAGAATATTAATCTTTTGGTTATATTTAAAATAGGCTTCACGTTTTTATCCCTCGTGACCATATGTTATAAGAGTATTATTTTTAGTTTTTGACATTAAATATTTTTAATAATTATTAAAAATAAATTATTAATAATTAATATTATTAAAAATAATTATAAATTATAAATTTTAATTTTCAAATAAATTTATTAATAATTAATATTGTTAAAAATAATTATATATTTTTAATTTTAATTTTTAAATTAATTTATTAATAATTAATATTGTTAAAAATAATTAAATATTTTTAATTTTAATTTTTAAATAAATTTACTAATTATAAATTATGCATGATATTTAATAAGATTTTAATATTAAGTATTTTTTTATTTTAATTTTTTAAATGAATCTATTAATAATAAATTATTCATAATTGATGTTTAATAAGATTTATTTTAAAGATTTTTAGATGATAATAATAATAGATAATCAACAACCAGTAATTTTTTTTTTTTAAAACACTAATAATAATAAAATTAATAATAAATTATTAATTATAAATCAATTATAAATAACAATTCTAATTAAAATTATTAAAATAATCAATAGTAAATTATTGATTATTAATTATTTAAAATTTAGAAAATTAATTACACATAATAATAATAACATTAATAATAAATTATAGTTAAAATCAATTTTCAATAACAATTTTAATTAAAATTATTAAAACTAATCAATAATAAATCATTAAACTAGTTCTACATGTTACAACATAGATGATAAACTATTTTTTAATCTTTTACATGTCTTTAATTGGAATTTATAATTCAACATAGAACCCAATGTGTCTAGATTATACAACTCATACATTGCAAACAAGATCATATTGAAACTATTCAAGACTACACTTCTCAATTCTTATCCTTAATTGTGCCATGGAATCTCATCATCTAAATTATATACTCCAACTTATCTTTTTAAAATATCTATTACCCCATATCCAAGAGAAACTACTTTTTAATTGTTACACTTTTCTTTCTAACCTAATTAGGGAGTAATTAAAGTTGATCAAAAACTCATGACTTGGGGGAACCTTCTCTTCTCCTCATCCTATTGATAACATCCATGATTATTGTTTGTATGATTCTTCATTTATCATAATTGATAAACCAAAGTAAATACATCATACATTAGAGTGATCCCACAATACCGGTTTACAATTTTTGGCCAAACTAGACACTAAACTGATTTTTTCTAACTAAATCTTCACTTCCGGGCACCTATAGCAGCTAAACTATGATGAATTTGAAGATGATGCAAACTAGTGATTTGTGACATTTTGTATGTAGATTCTAAATATATTTTTTTCAAAAATTTTGGAATAAGATTTCACTTCTTTTTTCATCTCCTTCGAAAATTATTTTTTTCAGTAAAGACCATTTGAAGGAGTGATGCTCACCATATACAATATAATTTTTTTTCCATAAAGGATAAAATTCTAATTTTTTTGAATTTAGATTTGTAACTACAATATCTAGTGCTTTTATTTGGTTTTATAGTGTTTTATTGAATATTTTTTCCTTAATCAAGTTTCAAAGTCAAACCAATTACAATTCAAACATAGGCGGACTATATACAACATAACTTTTTTTGTATGTATTGAAATTCAATTTTTTTTTGTTGAATCAGGAATACAATATTTAGTGCACTGATATTTTTCAATATTTTTTTGATAATCTACTATTTTTCCACATGTGCATAACAAAGAGCTTGATTTTTGGTGAAAAACCTACATTCACAAGAAATAAAATATAAATATAATAATTAAATTAAATTTATTTAAAATTATACTTTTTGGGAAGCTTATAATAAGGAATACATACTTGCAAAAAAAAAATTTAAATGAATTCATTTGATCCCCCAAAAAGTAAATCAAAAGGGGTTTTTTATCAGCATTTTGATAGGTGTAAAAGAGACTATGTTATAGGTATGGTTTAAAACTAGTGGGGTTCTATCCAAGGGGGTTTGATCTAAGGTGGTTTGATCAAACCCTCTTCAATTGGAATCCTTTAAATGAAACTTTTCAAGGCTTAAATCATTATATTTTCTAAAAATATGCAATTTTAGCAAAAATCAGGATCTCACAGAAATTGTAAACCAATATTGTGTGATCACCCATTACATAATGATTTGATCTTCATTTCTCTCAATGAGATGCCTACCTTTTAACTCCTAATAACAATTATATGAAAAATTATGATATATGTGTTCCACCTCCTATTATCCACTATGCTTCTATAATTAATTTATTTTGTAACTATTTCATCATCTTTTCTCCTTTCCATTTATATGCACCCCTATTCTTCACTCGAATGACTTCATGGATGCCTCATTTTTTATTATGATTTGATGGTTGTTGATCCTCTACCTAATTGATCTTTTGTTTACTCAAATTTTGTTTCCTTTTCACTCTTCTTCTCTCTAGCACAAGTTGGGCCATGATATAGAGCAATAGATCTCATCAATGGTGTTACTAGTTTATGCACCAAGATGACCAATATTTTACCTACTCTCTTATTCCCACAGAAACCTATCTAGTCACACATTCATCAAATGCCATCTTCACTATTCCTAGTAGCTATCTTATTGCAAATATTACAATAATTTCCTTCATCCATTATGCAACTTGGCATGATGAGTTCAATGAAATAGTCATTTTGGCCTTAAATTCTTAATCTCTTTTCACTTCTTACTATGGCCATTATACTCTCATATGACCCCATGATAAGAATGAAATACATTCTCATGTCCATGAGTACTCTTCCCTTCTATTTTCCCAATACCTAGAACTAATCAATGGCGCTTAAAACCTTATAGAAAATCAACTTCTTCCTCTCTTTCCTCATCTAGTATTGAGTGTAAAAAAAAGAACGTTTATGTCCACAATAATTAAAAATACATAAAAAGGGTAAAATAAAAAATAGAAAAATAAAAACATGTAAAGCCTAAGAGAAATTTCAAAGCACCTCAAAGGTACTTATCTATAAAAAATTAGTCAACTAGATCAAGATGTTATAACATATTTTTCTTTGTTTCTATCAATGATCCATCTATGAGTCATTCTAGGATGAGTTGCTAAGCTATGGTTCCTTTCTTCCCCTTCTTTTAGCATGAGCATAACCTAATATTAGACTAGTGCAAGTTACCATCTCACTTTATTCCTCCATCTCTTGATCCCTTTTCTACACTTTATTCCATCCTTTTTCTCTCAAATTCTTTGGTCAAGAATGCCTCAATCCTGGAACAAGACAACTCAAGAATTTCATTACTTTCTCCTTTGTATCACTTCTACAACATCCCAAGCCTAACATCTACACTACTTCTATCCCATTACTATTGCTACACTTTCTTACTATCTCCATGAGATACTATAGTATACACAAAATTTTTGGATCATAACAAACTACTTAGTTTTACCATTCTATAAAATTAGGATCATGTTATAAAGTGAATAATCTACTATATTGATCATTAATTATCCTTAGATATTCTTTTCTTCTTCTTTTTCTGGACCTTTGATTATGCTAATGTTTTAATCTTACCTTTATTTTGATCTTTCCTCTCCATTCTTGGCCTCTATTTCCTCTTCATATTTCTCCTTTCCTTGATCTTATTTTTCCCTTTGCTTTGATTCCACTTTTCCTTAGTTTTCCCTTCACTATTATATTTTTGTTTTGTTTTCTTCTCCTTACCCTTCCACTTTGTTTTGGATCTTAGTTTTTCTCTTAATGATATTATTTGGTGTATGATAAGTGGATAATTATGATCCATACTTTAGTCACTATTATAACTGTTAGGACTAACCCTAGTAACTCAAAATAAAGGTGTTAATTGAGTTTCTCATCTCTTTTCTTCTATTACCTTTCTTTATGATTTTTTTATTTCATTTTCACTCTACTCTCTCTTGCTTTCTCTTATTAGAGGTATTTATTCACTATATTATATATTCCTAGACTTCACTTGTATCATTCATTACCTCATCCTCTCACCTACTAATGATCTATCACATTTTTTTAATTAGTCCCTTCCTTGATATTAATGGCATGTCCCACTTCTCTTTCTCCCTTAGTGTCCCTCTTCACTCCTATCATTACCTATCAAGTGTTCACATTGAGGGAATCTCATTATTTTCTCACCTTGGAGGTATGAGCTAGATATTCTTCATTCTTTTTGTATCTTCTTGATCATCCTCTCCCCTTATGGGGGCATGACCTTGGTCTTCCCCTTGCCTCTAACCACTCATAGTCTCCTTTTCTTCTTAATAACTATCTTCTTCACTCCTCGCCATCATTTTTACCACTCTTTATTAGGGAATATCTTATCTCACTCCCCCCTAGTGACCCTTTCTCTTGTTTATAGATCTTAGGGCATTATTTCTCTCCTTCTCATATTATTTCATCAAAATCCTTAACATTATCCTTTCTCCATCTTCTTGTTGGTCTTGTTTTTAAACTTGCCAACTTTAAAATTTTTGCATTTGAATTCTTTTGTCGAGTAGATCCTAGTAAAACATGCCCCAATCATCCTCTTGAGTTTCAAGTCTCTCATAATTTTGAAGAATAACCTCCATTATTTTAACTAGAACCCTTAGAAGCAATGATGTAGCTCAAACAATTTTATGAAAATAATTAAATCTCAAAATCTATGAGAGATGGTGTAAAACATTTTTACAAGAATGTTCAAGTGAGTATTTCTCCTAATGTGGCAAGATTTTGGATCAAAATTCCTTTAGGGTGAAGCCACAATAGTGGTTTACAATTGAAGTGAGGAAGGAAAACTCACAAAAAATGAATGCATGGAAAAAAATTCAATTTTAGGGGTTCGTACGAACCTATTGGTTCGACCAAACCAATTAGGGGTTCGATAGAACCTAGGTTCGGCCGAACCCTCTTAATACTTTCTCGCCAAAAAAGCCATCAAAACCCCTTATAGAAGGGGGGTTCGAATGAACCCTGGTTCGAGTGAACCCCTAGTGGTTCTCTCAAACCCCCTTTATTCTTCATCCCCCCTGAGACAGAAAAAACTTGAATTTTGACACTTCGGAGCTCGGTTTGAGGATGAAAATGGATGAATATTCACAAATCCAACTAGAATCAAGTAGTCCTCAGAATGAGCTATCCAACAAATATAATATTAACATGTTTTGGTTTTATTATGTATTTGATATTTTAGTTTTATTAAACATAGGTTTTTCATCGAAAATGAAGGTCTTTGTTCTGCACATGTAGAAAAATAGTAGATTATAAAAAAAAAATTAAAAAATATGAGTGCACCAGATATTGAAGTCCTTAATCCAATAGAAAAAAAAATTGAATTTCGATATATACAAAAAAAGTTATGCGTTATACGGTCACACTATGTCTGAATTGTAATTGGTTTGACTTTGAAACTTGATTAAAGAAAAAATATTCAATAAAAAACTATCTAACCAAGTGGAAGCACTAGATATCAGAGTTACGAATCTAAATTTGAAAGAATTATAATTTTATCCTTCATGGAAAAAAAGTTATGCATTATACGGTGTGTGTCACTTTTTAAAAATGTTGTTTTTTGAAAAAAAATAGTTTTCGTGGGAGATGGAAAAAGAAGTGGAATCTAATTCCAAAAATTTTGAAAAAAATATTTTTAGAATCTGCAGACAAAATGTGACGAGACTCTAGTTTGCATCATCTTCAAATTCTTCACGGTTTAGCCGCTATAGGTGCCCGAATGTGAAGATTTAGTTAAAAAAATAATTTCAGTGTCTAGTATGGCCAAAAATTGTAAACCACTATTGTGGGATCACCCTTTAGTTGGTGAGATATTAAGAGTTCAAATTTTCACCAAATAATTTTTTGAAAAAAATCAAATCACGAGTTCTATAAAATTTGAAGCTAAATGGTTTGGTAAGAGGATTTGTGATATTGTGATACACAATGTGGCAATATTTCACAAGAAAATATTGATCCTAGTGAAAATTATTCATTAAACTTCATTTGTCAGGTTGGTAGATTTCTCAAAAAAGATTTATAAGGTTTTGCTAAAGTGAATTTGAGCACTTTCTAAATCCATTGACAAGTTCACAAGTCTGATAACTCATCAAAATTATAAAATTTGTATTGCTTTTTAATGGATTTTAAAGGTGTATCAAATATTTGATATTCAAAATTGAATTTATTGAAATTTGAAAAAATATATTGATATTTCTTGAACATTTCAAAAATAAATTAAAACTTATCAAATTTTAAATATTCAAAATCTCATTTTTAATATTTTTGTAGTTTGGTGTGCGTTCCTTCCTCTCCTAATCTTGTTTGATTATTTTGAAGCGACCAAGGTTCGTAAATAAACTATAGTTCATTTCATGTGCATGTAATTCTGAGCTTCATAGAGCAAACTAAAAAATATTAATCTACTCTAGTTAAAACACAAATAGCACCCAAATTTAGTATAAGATTTAACCAATCATAATGAAAACATAATATAAAGATGATTTTTCTCAAATTTTGTGGTTGTAGAATCCCTTTTGAAATCTATACAAAATCACATATCATGTTGTCAAAATCTAGAATGTCAACTTATAAATTGTTTTAATGAATTTTAATTTTAAATAATTAATAACCAAAAATTTATTATTGATTATTTTTAATAATGTTAATTAAAATTGTTATTTAAAATTTATTTTTAACTATAATTTATTATTAATGTTTTTATTATTATGTGTAATTTTTTTTTAAAATTTTAAATAATTAATAATCAATAGTTTACTATTTGATTATTTTAATAATGTTAATTAGAATTGTTATTTATAATTGATTATTTTAATAATTTTAATTAGAATTGTTATTTATAATTGATTTATAATTATTAATTTCATTATTATTAATTAATTATTTTTTTATTTTTAATTATTATTGATGATTGATTATGTATTATTATTCTCATCTAAAAATATTTAAAATAAATCTTATTAGACATCAATTATGAATAATTTATTATTAATAGATTTATTTCAAAAATTAAAATAAAAAATGCTTAATATTAAAATCTTATTAAATATCAATTATGAATAATTTATAATTAATAAATTTATTTAAAAACTAAAATTAAAAAATATTTAATTATTTTTAACAATATTAATTACAAATAAGTTTATTTAAAAAATTAAAATTAAAAATATATAATTATTTATAATAATATTAATTATTCATAATTTATTAATAGTAATTATTAAAAATCTAAAATATCAAAAATTAAAAATAATACTGGTATAACGAAAGATTAATATTCTTATCGTTGTTTTATAAGTGACAGGGCTAAGACATTTTGATCTACTGTTTATACTTTTTATAATATATCCGGAACGGAAAGGCTTCAGTAAAAGTGAAACGAAAATGGAAAAGCCATATAGGTTTAAAGAAACGTGAAAGTCACAGGTTTAAAGAGGCTGTGGGCCCAGCCACCTAAGGAGTGTACCCTTAGAGTGTGCTGGTTAAGCCAACCCGCATGCTGCACTACCAATACACAACAGTTGCATTAAGGGCTTTCTTTCTTGTATTTTGTCATGCAACCAACCTTCTGTCTGTATGCGTAGTAAAGAAAATTAACAGTATGTTAAGGCAACATTAATATTCCTTTTTGTTTACTAATTCCTTAATTTTATTCACGTGGATTTACAAACATTGGTTAATATTACTATGAGATCTAACATTAATATATCACTTGTTTTATTGATAATGATAATATCATGATCAATCTGGAATTCAATAATATTAGTGGGATTAAATTCATTGGTAACATTATTTTGGTTCAGTGCCAGTAATGTCAATTAGACGTAAATATAATTGCCCCAGAGATAGTAATTTGATTAACAACAACGTTGTTTAGTGCCAGATAAAGGAAGCATAGGAAAAAAATAAATAAATAAAATAAAATATATTGATATATTAATAATGAGCAGCATATACATTGGTTTATCCTAGCCGCAGGATAGGCTGGGCTTTACTGTTAATAAAGTTGGGGACTCAATATCCACCTCAAAGCAAAAAGGCATCAACTTTGTTAATTGTATTATTTTTCTTTACGTAAACATCATTATTTATAATATATTTAATTTTGGTGCGATTATCATCGGAGTAATACAAAAGGTAAAATGTGCAGATTCGGGAACGAAAACAGTTTTGAAATGGATGAAATGTTAAAATAGTAATGTAAAAGTGATTAGGGTTGTCACTAAAATCAGCGATGCCATTGAATAAAATTTTAAATCGTACTATTATTTTTGTGGGAATGCATCCACCACTTAGACCCCAGCCGTGTTAGGAAAGAAAACTCAAATAAATAAATTTAGTGCTTGGAAGGTAAACCTTTCCCCATGTGGGGCGCCACGTTTTTCTCAAGGAGCTCTTCTTAAACATGATCCCTTTTAAGAAGGGAATGTCTCCCACTTTACCGTGAAGGGAAGGATTGATTTAAAAAAAATAAAATAACAAAGTTTAATTATGAATGTATTCCCACATTCTTAGGAGAAGATTCTTTTAATTTTATATATGAAAATATGTAAAGAAACAGACAAGTCCACGTATTACTAGGGAACTCTTAAAAGGTGATAGTTTCTCTTTGTTTATTATCGTTCTTCCTTTTCAAAAAAAATAAAAATAAATGAGAAAATAATAAAATGTAAATATAAAAGGGTAGTGTTAAGTTTTAGAAGTACTTCTTTTAAAAGGAGGGGAGGCTACTTTTAGTTATTATTAGTAAATTAAATAAATAAATTATATATATATATATATATATATATATATATATATATATATATATATATATATATATATATATATATGTCATTTATAAATATTTATTTAGGGTGGATAAATAATTAAATTATTAATAATTGAGATATAAATAATTAAGCTATAAATAAATAAATAAATAAATTTAATAGTTAATGTAAATTATAAACATTTTATTCATTTTCATATCTGATTTTCAAATTGAAATGTTGAAGGTGGATTTCTTGTATATCGTCATGGTGTCATAAGAAGGGTAGGGTTAACAAGTAAAATATTGTTTCGTCAACTAAACCTTAGGATTAATAGTAAATCAAGTTGATTATATTTATACGATTCTCCCATGTGAGAACCCATTCCATGGGGGTCCAACAAGGACATTAACTTTAACGCAAATGTAAGCATCAACTTTTGACAAGTTGTTAAGAGTCTAGTAAACCCTATGTTTGGAGTCAACCCGAAACGTTTCATTCCCTTATCCCTCTCGAGCGATGTGTCAAAGACAAAGTTGCACGAGTTAATGTCACCTGATGTGCATTGTATGTACCATGCACATGTAAGGTTGCTAAATGTTAGCATTTTCCATTGTTGTTAAAAAAAAATGTTGGATTTTTCTAACAAAATTTTTAGGCATGACAAATTAATAAGCAACAAATATCTTTTTTTTGTAAAACGCATGTTCAAATTCGTTATTTTTATGATGTTTTTTGATATATATGTTGTACCTTGCATACTAAAATGATTATACATGAATGTGGTATTAATATGCCACCTAAAGCAATAAGGAAGTTTATATTAGGTTTATTTTGTGAAAGATCTAATGGTAAATTGTTTTATTTAAGTTCTTGTATTTTTGGACAATGCATTAGCTATGGAAATCTTTCATTCTTCAAAATTTGTATGCATGAAAGTGTTGATATTGATTTTAGACAACAATTAGTAGATGTTAAAATATTTAAGAATGTTCACTATTCTTTAAAAGATGGAAAAATAGGAAAGTGTTGTGATTTAGTTATAGAAAAAGTTAGTGTACATGCATTCATAAGTGAATTGAAGAATAAGATTGTACCAAAATATGTCATGCACTCTCAACATGCTTGATGGCTTGATGGCCAATTTCACGCATGTAGAAATGCATTTCCAATTGGTACTGTAGACATCCAAATTTGGACACTTAATTTATCCAAATTTATCACTTTTCATCTAAACATCCTCTTATCCGAGTTAATTAAATAATATTACTATTATTTAATTAATATCTTTAATTATGCCAAATCCCTAAGGTATTTAATTAAATACTTTACCCTCCTTAATCCTCTTTTCATCAAATAAATTAAATAAATATTACATTTATTTAATTCCTCACATGTCATTTTCATCTAATCCTAATCCATCTCCTAATTTCTTCATTAGGGATGTGCACATGCCTAGTCCTTGATTAGAATGTGTCACATCCTCCAACTTTTGCAAGTTGGCTTCTAATCCTCATTTATCTTCTAATTACTGATTAATTAAGCCTAATCATTCTCCAAGGAATTATTAATTCCTTTTTATTTTCCTAGATTCCCCTCTTTTATATGTGAATTTTTAATTCACATTCCATCCTTCCAAGGCTTCTAGAACCTTGGACTTGTCACAATCTCCACATGTGACCAACCTTGGACTTGTCACAATCTCTACATGTGACCAAGTCCCACCTTTTTGGAGCCCATCTTTTATCTTTTAGACTTTCCTAAGAATGTGAATTTTTAATTCACACTTATTTCCCCAACCACCTTTCCTTTTCCCATGTAGATTTTTGAGGAGTTCCAAAATTCCTCAAATGTCCCTTTCACTCCCACTTGGGGACAACGAATCCCTTTTTGTAGAAATATCCTCACTCCCCAAGGTGCATGTCCTTTTTCCACCTCATGTACCTTCTTGACACCTCATTTACACCTCATATCCTCTTGTCCACTTCACCCTCCACATGTCAAGATGTGAGGGCTTGTGGGTCTCAACCCACCTTAGCCCTTCATCTTGGCCTTGTTGGAGCAATCTTGACCATTGAATTCTCTAGAGAATTCAAATTCTCCTATAAATACCCCCTCTTCAAGGGCATTTCCAACACTTTTTGATTTGAGAAACTACATGCTGCCCATTTGTTTTCCCAAACACTTTGCATTTTCATGACTACATGCTGCCCATTTGAATCCTTAATCCTTTGCCATCATTTAGCCATCTTTGTTAATCATTTGCGCATCTAATCTTGCATCTAGACACTCAAGCAATCATCTAAGGAGCACACAAACCATTCCAATCAAGGGCCAATCAAGGAGAAATCAACAGCAAGGAAGGTGAAATCGTTTGTGTCTTATTTAGTCCATTTTCCTTATTGTTTATCACTCTTTTGGCTAATCTTGAGGTGTCTTTGGTATTTTATCACTTGCATTTTAAGTTGTTTTGCACATTTAGAGTAGAATAGATATCAAGGTATATAGGTACTATACTTTTAGTGGTTGATTTTGCAAAAAAATTATACTCTAGCTCCGCAAGAGGAAATTCAATCACAGTATTATAATTCAGTGCAAGTAGTTATGTTTGTCCATATTGTTTATAGACATGCAGATGATAGCACTGAGGATGATAGAAAAGTTTTGAGGGAGTATCATTTTTATTTGAGTGACAATCGGTTACACTCGTCAGAGTTCGTTTAATACTGTTTTAATATATTTTATAAAAATTTGAGAGAAAGAGGAATCCAAATGATAGAACACCTCATATGGTTAGATAATTGTATGGGGTAGTTCAAGAATGCTCAAATGTTCTATTGGTTAAGTAGGGTTCATAAGGAACTTAATGTCTAACATATACATAGAATATTTTTTTAAGCTGGACATGGTAAAGGAGAATATGATGGAGTTGGTGTGTGTGTCAAAAGAATTCTTGCTAGAGAACAATTAAAATTTGAGAATGCAATAAAATTTAAAGATGCATGTGGGATTGTGGATTGGTGTAATACAAGATTATCTGCACCTAGTTTGAGTGAGTACTCTATAGTTCATTGATTCTTTTGGTTGGTTGAAGAAGAGAACATTGTACCTAGAGTTGACTATGAGACAATTAGTAGATCTACTAAATGGCATTCATTTAGGAGTTCGACAGCAAGCGCATGGACTATTTGGATAGGGAGCTTGCATTTTTTTCTCAGTTTGTTTCTCAGGAGATTGGGAAGCATGTGGAAATACAGAATGGGTTGAACAGTGGGAGCAAATATTGTTGACACCTGCACAAGCACACGATCAATATGAAAGAACTTTTGAAGAAAATGATCAAGTGTTTGCATCTAAAGACTATGACAGTGTTTTAGACCTTGTATAAGAAGGCAATTTAATTCCATTTATTTCACTTTATTAAGTTATTTTGTAATACTAAATTATTTATATGGACATGCACAATTTATTAAATCAAATTTTGTTTGCAAGACGTGTATGATGTTGTTGCACCTGAGGGGAATGAAGAGGTAACAAAATATTGGTTGGCTCATTGTGTGGAGACTAAACATAAGTTAATAGCACCTCAAGAAGATGATGATGGCTATCATTATCCAACAGGTACAATGATCCCCTTAAGACATCCCCTTAAGCAAATTTTGATAACAAGTTTTTGATCCCCTTAAGCAAATTTTTAGAACAAGTCTTTGATCCCCTTAAGAAAATTTTGAGAACTTATCTGATGATGGTTTTCATGTTTTCCAACATGATCAGTGGTGGTTGTTGGCACTCAAGGGTATGAAAATACCTAACAAGGAAGAATGTTCTACCTAAATTCAAAGATTATGAAATGCATAAAAAGATTATACACTATTCACATTTGGTAGTGGCAACAAATATAAAACTAGATTGACCAGTATCGTGGAAGACCTACAAATAAAGTGCTATGGACAATTTCTATGGAAGAGCATGAGACAATCATAGATGCATTGCAAAAAAGAGAGGATGCAGATGGTAAAATGGAATAAGTACATATAGGTAAATATATTTTTAGTTGTATATTGTCCTTTTAAATAGATTAAATACATTTTTTGATATTGGTCAAGTGTGTTATTAGTTGAAATTGATTTAAATTGTCCTTTTATAAATCCATAATCCATAATCACAAAAAGGATATAGTCCATGCAGATTCAACCTAGGGGTGATCCCACAATAGTGGTTTACAATTTTTGGCCAAACTAGACACTAATTTTTTTTAACTAAATCTTCACTTTCGGGCACCTATAGCGGCTAAACCGTGAGAAATTTGAAGATGCTGCAAAGTAGGGTTTTGTGACATTTTTTCTATAGATTCTAAATATATTTTTTTCAAAATTTTTGGAATCAGATTGCTCTTCTTTTTCCATCTCCCTCGAAAACTAGTTTTTTTTCAAAAAAACATTTTTAAAAAGTGACACTCACCATATAACACATAACTTTTTTTCATGAAGGATAAAATTCTAATTTTTTCTAATTTAGATTTGTAACTCTGATATCTAGTAATTCCACTTGGTTAGATAGTTTTTTATTAAATATTTTTTCTTTAATGAAGTTTTGAATTCAAACCAATTACAATTTAGACATAGTGCGACCGTATAATGCGTAATTTTTTTTGTATGTATCAAAATTCATTTGTTTTTTTATTGGATCAAGGACTTCAATATCTGGTGCACTCATATTTTCTAAGTTTTTTTGATAATTTTCTATTTTTCCACATGTGTAGAACAAAGAGTTTGATTTTCGGTGAAAAACCTATGTTTAATAAAACTAAAAAAAAATACATAATAAAACCAAAATATATTAAAATTATATTAATTAGATAGCTCATTCCGAGGAATACCTGATTCCAGTTGGATTTGTGAAGTCTCCACCATTTCCATGTTCAAACTAAGCTCTGGAGTGCAAAAAGTTTGAATTTTTTTTGTGAACAAGGTCAAAAATTAGGGAAAAGGGGGGTTCACTCAAACCAGGGGGGTTCGAGTGAACCCCCATGGATTCGATTGAACCTAGGTTTGAGCGAACCCCATTCAAAAAAGGGGTTTTCATTTGCTTTTTTTCATGCATGCATTAAATGTGTCCGCTTGAACCCTGGTTCGAGTGAACCCTTTTTTTATTCGTTCGAACCAACTAGTTCATTTGAACACCCAAAATGAAATTTTTTGGCATGGGGTCATTTTTTACATTTTTCCTTCCTCATTTGAATTGTAAACCACTTTTGTGGGTTTACCTCTAGACAACATGGAATTCTTGGTAAAAAGTAGGTAATTATTAGTTAAATTATATTTAAATACATGTTTTGATTATATATTGATATTGCTTGTACATTATTTAGTTAAAAGTGATTTATTATCCTTTTTTGTATCCTTAAGCCATCATTGCATTGATCACATACTTTGAAACAAAAAGGAGATGATGTCTGGATTCAACGTACACACATGTGTGGAATACTTTTAAATGCAGGTACTTGAGTTGTGTACATATAGATAGTTTTATATAAATTAAAATATGTATGTTTTGATGATTTCATTGATATTGCTTGTACCCTTTTGATATCAAGTGGCATGAAGACCTACTACATTCTCGACACAAGTTTGAGATGTTTTTGAGATGTCATATCCAAATTTTGTAAACATTATTTTGATATGAAATATATGTACATACATACTTACACAATTAAACATTTTGTACAAATTAGAAATACATGTACATACACAATTATGTACTTTTATGTATCAAAATCAATAGTCTATATATTTTGTTTGTTAAATGTGCATTTTTTTCTACTTTGAAACTTTATATTTGATTGTATAATCACTAAATATCATGCATAAATTATTGTTAAATCAATTATATCCTTAACACATTGTATTACAACCCCTTAAGACATCCCTTTAAGATGTGGAGGTGGATTCACATATCTTAAATATTATACATATTTATATCATTTGTTATGATGACTCACCCTAAAACTTATAATACTTGTTTATATCACTTAATATTTATACTTAATTATACTCTTCTTTGATCCATTAAGACATCATATTAGGGCCCCTTAAGACATCCCCTTAAGACTTGTCATATTAGCACATATCCTAAATATTATATTTAATTATATCATTTGTTATGACGACTCACCCTAAAGTATAATACTTGTTTATATCAGTTAATATTTATAGTTAATTATACTCTCCTTTGATCCCTTTAAGATGTTGTATTAGGACCTCTTAAGACATCCCCTTAAGACAACCTATAAATTAGTGTTGGATGCTATTATTTGTTTTGAAAGCTTATAAATTAGTATTAGATGCATTATTTGTTTTGACAGCTTCTAAATTAGTATTGGATGCTATTATTTGTTTTGATAGCTTATAAATTAGTATTGGATGCCATTATTTGTTTTGAAAAATTATAAATTAGTATTGGATGTTATTATTTGTTTTGAAAGCTTATAAATTAGTATTGGATGCACTATTATTTGTTTTGACAGCTTATAAATTAGTGTTGGATGCTATTATATTTATAGAATTTATTAATGCTTTTGTTCTCTAATCTTGTATGGTATTATTTATTTCTTAAAATTTCATCCTTTGTGGTATAGAAACAAATTTATTTTGATTGTAAATTATGATTTATTGACTAATTATTGATTGACATGAATTGAATAAGTTCATTGACTAATTATCACTAATTATTGAATGTACATATCATGTATCATGTATGGGATCACTAAATTTGTAAAGTACAAATATTAAAATGTCTTATTAATTTCAACTTTAATTTCACATTTATATTTAATTTCACATTAATATCCTATATTAATGTGTTGACTATGAACATAAAATGCATACATTCACATGTGTAAATTATAATTTCAAACAATAATAAAGTCCATAATTTACAACATACTAATTGCATGGAACCAATATATTAAGCACATGAAATAAATTCCATCAGAGTACAACCCATGAACTAAATTCCAACTAAGTACTTGAGCCATGAAATATAAATTCCAACAGAGTACATGAGAAACCAAATATGTAGTCCATTAAATAAACAAACATAACCCATAAAATCATGTTTATGTCATGCATTGTCTCTATAATCAAGAGACATCTTCACACCATGCAAAATATGTGGATGACCTAAAACACTCTATACAAGAGAAAGATGAAATCGAATGTAAGACAATGAAAAATTATTTAATGAAAATTTAATTTATAATTCATCATAAAATTAAATTACCATGATATATGGGTCTGGATACTCTAGTGCACTTGAACCAACCTCTAAATTCTCTAAGTCAATCTATATAAACAAGACAAAGAAACTTGAAATTAGATGTAAGTCTACAATTAAAAATGATTTAATTCAATTTAATTTATAATTTATCATGTATCATATTCTAAGGTTGTGCACCCTCTTCTTCAGGACCTGTTTGTACATGCTCAACTACAAGATGTGTCTCATGCTATAAAATAAAAATAATTTAAAACATATATTAGCTCATGTATTATATATATATATATTCAATTTTAAATTTTAAATTAAAGTTAAATTCAAAATATATAATTTGTAATTGACTTTAAATATAATAAAAAATTTAAATTACCATGATATTTGGAGCCTGATCTACATGTCCTCCTGGAGGTGTAACTATGTCTGGGTCATGGCAGAAAGTCACACTAACAAAGTCCTACAAGATCAAATTTAAAGCATGTATACTTGAATTAGGTTAAAATATATATATTCAAGTTTGCACCAAATTCATAAATTCACGTCTCTAAAAATATCCATCTAGAACCAAAATCATAAATTCACATCACTAAAAATATCCATCCAACCAAATTTATAAATTCATCACACAAAATATCCATCGAACCAAATTAATAAATTCATAACTATAAGATCATTGTCTTAATTTAGAAAATGTTGTGGTTGTCTACTGCATCTCTTCATTTCTTTATGTTTTCCTTTTCAGAACCGGAAGTTCCCCTCTCCTCTAGCCATTTTCGATGCTCATCTAAGATCCGATCCATAGCCCTAACAACATCAACAGTTTGTATCTTAGATGCAAACATCCTCATAGGTGGTGCGACACATTCTTCATTTTGAATAATGTTGATTTGATCTTGGATGGTTCTAACATTGGAATTGATTCGTGCTTGCAAACAAGCACCATCGATTTTAGGTGGTGGAGGTGGGGGGTTATGATGTGGAGTGGATGGAGGTGGAGGTGAAGGTGGTGGATATGGATGGCGTGGAGGTGGATTGTGAATATTATTGAATCGATCCATGTGATCTCTAAGATATAATTGAACCTGCATTAGATTTGTAATTTCAAAATGTAAGATACATATTTAGGAAGTACCCTTAAACCATTCAATATAAATGACCTAATTGAATACAAATGATAAAATATGTAAGCCTCATTTATGTCTAAGGCATGTTACTTGAATGAAAAAACAATTAACTATTAATAGAGGACAATTTATGAATGTTATAGGGTTTACAGTTTAGAGTTTAGGATTTAGGTTTTAGGGTAATAGGATGGCTTAAGGGGATCTATGTAGTAAGGTCCTAGTACAAAATGACATGGCTTTTAAGTGAATAAAATTTGGTGAAGATACCCAAGGCAACCAAATTTCAATAAGATCTGAGGCAACTTCACCAAATTTTATTCACTTGAGCTATGTCATTTTGTCCTAGGAACTTACTAGACATAGATCCCCTTACGCCATCCTATCACCCTAAACCATAAATTGATCAACCTAGATCATGAAATCTCATTCATATTATAAACTTGCATTATCTTATTATTGTTACATTTGGTTGCCTTGGGCAACTTCACCAAATTTTGAGAACTTATTTGATCCCCTTAAGAAATGTCATATTAGGACCCCTTAAGACATCCTAAAGTATGGCTTAAGGGGATCTATGTAGTAAGGTAATAGTACAAAATGACATGGCTTAAGTGAATAAAATTCGGTGAAGATTCCTAAGGAAACCAAATTTCATAAAATTCCTAGGCAACTTCACCAAATTTGATTCACTTGATCCATGTTAGTTTGTCCTAGGACCTTGCTAGAAATAGATCCCCTTAAGCCATCCTATCACCCTAAACCAAAAATCAATCAGCCTATATTGTGATTTATCTCATTCATATTATAATCTTGCATGATCTTATTATTGTTAAATTTGGTTTCCTTGGGCAACTTCACCAAATTTTGAGAACTTATTTGATCCCCTTAAGAAATGTTATATTAGGACCCCTTAAGACATTGATTTATGATTTAGGGTGATAAGATGGCTTAAGGGGATCTATGTCTAGTGAGGTCCTAGGACAAAATGACATGGCTCAAGTGAATGAAATTTGGTGAAGTTGCCCAAGGAAACCAAATTTCATTAATGGCCTAAGAAAAAATGATGGCTTTAGGGTTTAGGGTAATAGGATGGATTAAGGAGATCTATGTAGTAAGTTCCTATGACAAAATTACATGGCTTAAGGGAATAAAATTTGGTGGAGTTGCCTAAGGAAACCAAATTTCATTTTAAGGTCCTAGGACAAAATGAATGCTTTATTGTTTAGGGTTTAGATTTTAGAGTTCATGGTTTAGGGTTTAGGGAACTTAGGGTGAGTTTTGGTGTCCCTTGGAATAATGGACTTGCAAGTTAGTGAACAACATTTTCTTGTGAAACAGTTGATTGAGATAGTTCTTGTTTCAACTGACCAACCTAGATCATGAAATCTCATTCATATTATAATCTTGCACGATCTTATTATTGTTAAATTTGATTTCCTTGGGAAACTTCACCAAATTTTGAGAACTTATATGATCCCCTTAAGAAATATCATATTAGGACCCCTTAAGACATCAATTTACAGTTTAGGGTGATAGGATGGCTTAAGGGGGTCTATGTTTAGTGATGTCCTAGGATGAAATAACATGGATCATTTGAATAAAATTTGGTGAAGTTGACCAAGGCAACCAAATTTCATTAAGGGCCTAGGAAAAAATAATGGCTTTAGGGTTTAGGGTTTAAAGTTTACTGTTTAGGGTTTAGGGTAATAGGATGGCTTAAGGAGATCTATGTAGTAAGGTCCTATGCCAAAATGACATGGCTTAAGGGAATAAAATTTGGTGGAGTTTCCTAAGGAAACCAAATTTCATTTTAAGGTCCTAGGACAAAATGAGTGCTTTAGTGTTAAGGGTTTAGGGTTTAGGGAACTTAGGGTGAAGTTTGGGTGGCCCTTGGAATAATGGACTTGCAAGTTAGTGACTAGTTTATGAATATTTTTTATTTTATGAATAGATTGACTATTTCCATAATGGAAACATATAATTATGTATTATTAAGATTGAGTTTGATGTATATTTTAATTAGATATTTTTTTAATTGAATATAAGATTATTTTATTTAACATTTTTTTTCATTAATATTTCCCACTTAAATGAATTTTATGATATAAAATTAGTTAATGTTGAATCAAGTATTTTATTTTGGATTGTTTGGAATTGAAAGAACCTAAAAGAAAGAAAATAAAAATATTTAGATTCTTTTACTATCTAGGTAACTAATGCAAATTGAGATTTTAGACTAAACTAGAAGCCTAATTAACAACTAATTGACTAGAATGAGGGTTAAGATTGTCAAAAGACAAGAGACAACACATGCAAATAAGAAATGGAAAAAAGGCATGACTAAGAGAGATCGAAACATAAAATAGAAACGAATGCAAATATTATCTAATTAAGTGACAATTGGAAATGGATTGTATAAGGATTTAGGAATTCGCTAACTAAATTTGCAAACAAACATTGATAAAATTTATGAATTGTAACTATTCTTTAACATATTATTTTCTAATCTAATTATAATTTAACATTGAAACTAAAGTTTAACATATTGTTTTCTCCATACAATGCAAATGATTTTTTTCCATTATCAAATATTCTTGAGCTCAAAATTAGGGTTTTCAAATGAAAAATGATTTGTTCGATTTCAATTTAGGGTTTTAGCAATTTTTTTTGTATCAATTCAATTTAGGGTTTCAATCTAAGAAATTAGGGTTTTTAATGCAATTTTTTTGTTTCATTTCAAACCAGTGTTTTCAAATCTAAGTTTTTTTGTTTGATTTGAATTCAAGGTTTCAAAAATCTTGATTAGGGTTTCCAAATGCAATTTTTTTTATTTCATTTCAATTTAGGGTTTTGAAATGCAATTCTTTTTATTTCCTTTCCATTAGGGTTTTCAAATACTTTTTTTTTTGTTTGATTGAACAATTTAGGTTTCAAAAGATAAATTTTGTTTCTAAAATGCAATTTAAGGTTCATTTTTTCCTTTCTATTCAATATCTTAAGGTTTCATTGCATTTTTTCATCTATTTCTACAAATCATAATTTCTACTATTACACGAAATAAAATGCTTAAAATGCTAAATAAATTAGAAAAAAACATGGTAAAGTCTATTTTTCTATTAAAAAATTCAATTAAAAAGGAAAAAATGAAAAAAAGTGGGGGTGGAGGCATACCTAGAGGTCATGTTTAATAATCATTGTTGCCCACCAAATCAAGATCCCATGTAGAGCAGGATGAAGGTTTGTTTGTTTTTAAGAAAATAAATACCATCTTAAAGTAGGATCCTGATTATTATGAAATGAGATCCTAATTTTTACAAATTAGGATCTCGTTCTGCATCCATCAGTTTGGGACCCTTTTACAAATGGGATCTTGATTTTTAAAAAGTGGGATCCCTTTTGAAATTTAGGTTTGGGATCCTGAAGCTAAACAAGATCCCAGTTTTTAAAAATCAGGATCCCATTTTTGCAATGTCGATTTCATTTTTTTGGCTAAGGCAAAAAATTGCACGTTTCATGGACTCAACTTTTTGCACTTACCCTATGCTTCAACTGTGCAACAAGAAATAGGTTAGCACCAAACACTTCCACAATGTAAAGAACTGAAGGAAGACTACTTCATGTCTTAACTAGAACTAAAATCCACACCAACACACTTTTCAACACTTCCACAAAAAATAATCATCCTCCACAATTAGTGCTAACATGTCAGGTCAACCAAACATTTATTAACAACTAGTAACAAGTAAGCAATTAAGTTCATGCATAAACAGCTCTGAAGACAACTTTGAGAACCACAAACAAAATTTAACAATATCCATAAAATATCTCAAAACATTTTAGCATCATTAGAATATTTTGTAACTCTACCACAACCACCTGAAATTGAGAAGACCATTGTTTTGTGCAACCAAAAACATTGACACATACATCTAATGCACTAAACAACCTTGCAGAACACCAAAACACCTAAAACTTCAAGGAAAGGTTGATAAAATCAATATAAAAATGTTCTCAAATCCAAAAGACAAGAACCTCACTATGAAGAAATGTGGATCAATCTCATTTCTCCTAGACACCTTGTTTCACCAGATAAACATACTGTCAAACACAACTTTCACTGTAGAATGGTCTAGAACTTGAAACTATAGATATAAAACCTCTAAACACCTTTGATTATCACATACAAACCCCATGTAAATATCTTTAACCATGAAGAAATGTGGAGCAAAACACTGAACACCACTTTGTCACTATAATCTCTTTTACTCATTTTTTCTCAAAAGAACTTGGAAACCAAGTGAACCAAATGCAATTGCAACTCTTATTCATCAATACATCAATGGAAACACTAATGAAAACATCACAACATCTTCTTATCATACCACATCATATCTATACTAGCACTTGACAAAAATCTCCCCACCTATGATGCACCAACATCCTTCCAACAACTTCAACACATAATCTCCATATAGTTGAAATCAATGACCACACAAGAAACTATTTACATCAATGACAATGCCAACAACATACTTGCAACAATCTCTCCCTATGTCATTGATGGCAACACGAGTTCTAAAAAACCATCAACAACAAAAGGATACCAACATTAACTTTGCAATAAGCAGCACTCCCCCTAACTGTGGCATTTCTCACTCTTCATATTCTTATTCTCTTTCTCTTGAACACTCTCCCCCTATGGCCTTCATACCATATTATCTTTTTCACTATGTTTTTTTTTACCAAATCTCTCCCCCATTGACATTAATGTTAAAGAGCCATAAACTCATCCAACTCTCTTTCCTGTATTGAACTCTTTTTCTCTCCATCTTCGACAACATTGAAAGGGAAACACCTATAGCATTCACACACCATCTTCATAGGATTTTTGTATTTTGTTTTTCCCTTTTGACATTTGTATACACAACTTTGACACCACTTGCAACATGAGCAAGAAACTACACTATATCTTCACTGCACTCACTTTTCTGCACTTTGAACATTGCAAGAATGGAAGTGTTATGGAAAGATTGAAGATGTTGTCATTGATGTCAACCGACTAACTAGTTATCTACTAGTTGATGTTGGTTGTATATGTCGAGGATATTGAGAAAATTTTAATAAAGAGATGTTGCAAGTATTCAGTTGGTGCTCCGACGTTTGGTTCAGATTTGCTCCAGTGGTTTTCTATGGTTCTAGTTGAGGTCCAGGAAAATGTTGTTGGTCCAGATTTCTCTTTGATGAACTCTTATGGCTTGTGGTTCTAGAGTTGTGTTGCCCTGGTTCTATTGAAGATAGTTTTGGCATTTGGAAGTTCGTACTTAATGGCTCTATGTGTTTTACACTGGTTCGGCCGACCTTGTGTGAAATACTACTTTTGAGGATGATGAAGCATGTTGATTTTTTGGGTCCCTTAAAGCTTGTGTTTGGGTTACCCTCATTCTAATTCCACCCTAGGATATTTTGGTGCCGACCTAATTTTAATTTGAAATTGGATGGACAACTTTGGATATGTTTCAAAGTTGAAGATGGTATAAATGGAAGATGAGTTAATGGTGAGAGTGAGAGAGAAGAGACGAGAGTGATAAGTGATAAGAGAAAGTGCAGTCTAGTGTGACATTGATTCTATTTAGTAAGTGTGTGTGTTGTGAGTCTAGAAGATCAATGCAAAGCTTAATTCTAAGTTTCTGGATGTAGTGAGTAGAAGGTGAACTCTATCATTCATGTAAGTGGATCAAGTGATTGTGGTGAAATACTTTGTTGCACTGAGATTGTAGTCTCTTTGTAACAAGTCTTCTTTGTCTTCTTTGTATCTCTGTGGTAGTGAGCCCTCTGGATTGTAGCCCTGTTGGAAGGTGAGTCCTTGTTTTGGACAATGAGTCCTTTTTCTAAATAGTGAGTTGTTATTTTAGGCAGTGAGCCTTTTGTAGTCGATTTTGATTATTCTCTATAGTGTGAGTTAATCCTCACCGTGGTTTTTCCTTTATTGGGTTTTCCTCATAAATCTAGTGTTATTGTGTTTATGTGTTGGATTTAAGTTTTTGCATTGGCATTTGATGATTAAACATTTATACAATATTAAGGATTAGTTCCAGTGATTGAATTAAAGGTTTAATTCTGTGACAAATGATTCACCCCCCCCTCTCAGTTTTCCTATTCAACAATTGGTATCAGAGCTTGGTTCCTTGGTGAAGAGCTTAACTGCTTGAGGAAGGTCCGGGATGGCTAGAAAAATAGTTTATGATTATCCGAGGTTTGACAAAACTAATTATGGTACTTGGAAAGTATTGATGGAAGAATATCTAGAGTATTGTGGATACGATGTGGAGAAAGCTTACAAGAATCCTTACACTCCTCCTACTAATTTTTTGAGTTCACCTAAAGAAATCAAAGTACATGAAGCGAAAAACAAGGAAAAGTATATCTTGAAGAATAGTCTAGTACATTCCAAGTTGATCAAGGTTCAAAATTTCAAGATAGCTAAGGAAGTCTAGGATGCTTTAGAAAGAGTGTATGATGGTGATGAAAGAGTCAAAGAGGGGAAGTTACAAAATTTGGAGACACAGTTTGATCTTCTACATATGCTCGAAGATGAGAATGTCAAAGCCTATGTACAGAGATTGGGTGAGATAATGGATGGAATGTGAGGACTTGGTGCTACTATTGATGAAACAAGGATTGTAAAGAAGATTCTCATAACTCTTCCTGATACTTACAATGAGAAGGTGAGTGCTATTGAACAAACTATAGATTATAATACTTGTACCAAGGATTTGCTATTAGGATTTTTGACATCTTATGAGGTGAGAAAGCCGATCGAGTTTGAGGAATGGAAGAAAATTAGAGTTTTCCTTTAAAGCTACAAAAGCTGAAGATCCAGATGAAGAGAAATTTGATGAAATAGAAGCTAACTTTGTAAGAAGAATGAGGAAAGGCTTTGGTAAGTCTAAAAGTAAGTTTCCCTTTAAATTCTTTAGTTGTGGAGAAATAGGTCATTATGCTACAAAGTGTTCGAAAAGAGCTAAAAGGAATAGACAAAGATATGCGAAGGAAAAGAAAGGAAAGAAGATTAATAGAGCTTATCATGTGAATAAGAATTCTAGTATATTTGATGAAGATTCAAAATATGAAGATCTAGATGACAACAAATGCTTGTTCCTGGCAATTAAGGATGAACCTACTTCTGCTAATTCTGAAAAACAAAGGGAAGCCCTCAGGAGATGGAGAAGGAGAAAAATGAAGGTACAATTATCTTTCCCCTACATGCTAAACAAGAGAAAAATTATTGGGTAGTTGATAGTGGTTGGTCACATCACATGACTGGTGATAAAAGTAAGTTTGTTAAGCTTGAGAAATATGATGGAAGCTTGGTTATGTTTGGAGATGATACTAGTGCTAAAATCTATGGGATAGGTGTTGATTCCCAAATTGACACAACAACATGTAGGAAAGATGTAATCACCTTACCTCTCTTGAATAAGACAAATGATTGTTAAATTGATCACCTTCCAAGGTTCTGGATGTTATGTCACAATGTTGTTTTGCTGAGTAGTCAATGAGGCTGTAATGTTCAAGGGGCCTATTGGTTATTGAGCTTCTTGGTTGTTGCAAGATTGAACTCCTATCTAAACTTACTCTTACCGGGGTATAAAAAAAAAAGACAAAAGATAGATCAAGGATGCAAGAGAGAAAAGAATATTGATTCATTTAGTTAACCATACCTGTTAATCTTCAAGGAATTTCCTAAACTAAACTGTAGAATAAGTCAACATGTAATCAATACAAAGATGAACATTCATTCACAATGCATAAATTAACATTAGATCTCAAATCACAATTCAAACAAAAGAAAAGATAAACTTTACTCATTCCTTGAAAGCTTCAAATCAAATGATTAGCATAACAAATATCATTCCAGAGTGCAATTCAAGATAGGTTTGAATCTGACTATTTCTACTACGATGAAACAGATAAACAACATTTACAGTTCTAGCAAAACTTCGCCAGTATATGGAAACCAATATCCTCAAATTACCTCAACTAAACTAAGAATGCAAGAAAAATGTATCATTTCCTACTGCTAAACTCTAATCAACTAACTTGTTTTGTAAAATTCTAACCCTTTCAAAGTGAGCAGATTTGACATTAAATAGCCCAAAATTACATAATTCCCTCCAAAACTGAGACATCTAAAGTTGTAGCTTTTGTGTGCATACAACTCTTCACAAAGATAACTTTATGTTTCAACCTTTGTCTGATTTTAGTTAACTCTAGTTCACAATTGCAATTTTTAGTTTGACTCAGAGTTCTTTTTGCACAATGTAAATCAACATCCTTCCTAGAAATAACTTCAAGTTTGGACTGCGAAATGTTTAGTTCACTATTAGTTCAAAGATCTTTCTAGCAATTTCCTCCTTTACACCTTTAGCACACAAATCTCATGCTTGGCACATACCCTGTTAACATTGAATTCTAAAGAACAATATTTTGCCATTCCATCATATCAAATACCTTATGAACATCTTTTGCTCTTTTAAATCTGAAAAGCATCTCCACATGGGTGCTTATCTCATATAAATCTATCAAACGGTTCCCTTGCCTTGTTTATGTATATACATACTACATACATATCTAGTAATTACTCTAGCCGGAGAACTTTTTAAAACATTCTAATGCCACTACCTTCTATCCACAATCATTGGAATTTGGATTTCCATGAGATAAGATCTTGATGAAGAATCACGTTGAACAATTTACAGCCATCCTTGCATCCTCCAAACATGGTGCTCTCTAAATCATGCTTCCTAGGCATTTGAAACTACAACTTTTGGCAAGACTCCTCTATCCTTTGTGCTTCGATGGATATTCAGACCTTATTCCATAGCTCCATCTAATTCAGCCTCACCCCTGTAAAAAGAATTTGCTTGAGATTTTTGAAGGCCAACTCAACAAATTAATTTCATTTTTCTATGCACATTCCATAATCTAATATCTCTTAGAACCTTCTATTACTATTCATAAAACCAGATCATACCATGTCCTTGACTCCCCATTTTTCTCATTGCCTACATTTTTATTAAATCATACATGAAGGATTCTAGCAAAGATTTGCAAAATTTGACTTTACAGCTAGTGATGTGCACTTGTTTTAAATAAAATCCATTTTGTGCATATCCTTCAATCATTGCATTCCATGAGACGATATCTCTTTGAGGAATTTTGTCAAACATTTCGCCAATTAAGACTTGCTCGAAAGTTTCTTAAGCCTTTACAAATCCATGGTGTGCGCCTTTGTTTGAGGCATTCTATAAAACAATTCACATGCTTTGTCTATGCCCGCACTTTTGGATTTTCCTTCAGAGTTTTCGAGGCCTATTTTCAACATATGTATTTCGCATATATCCTACCATCAATCCGTTTCATGAATAAAAATATCATTGAGGAATTTTGTAAAACAGTTTGCAACCTTACTTGTACTTCCACATTTAATGTGCATGTTTATCAGGGCAATGGTTGTAACATCTGATTAAATTTGCTTTCATACACTGCATGCCTGCATGAAGAAATTCCCACAGAAAATTGGGGATTTTGGCTCTACTACTGACAACTGCATTTGCTTTAAGGTATCTGAAACCAATGCATCAAATGTAGTTCATGGTGCATTTCATTACGCATTCTATGAAATAGAACCTGCGATTATGCTTGAACAACTTTATAACTATTAATTGCATGGTTTGAGAGTTTTGACTGCCCTGCCATTGGATCCATTTTGAATGTATATGTTGTGATCTTTACTTCGTGAAATGAGATTTTGAGGCATTATGTACCATTTCCCGTGGCCTTCATGTGTTCCCATGTTTTTCTTATACTCTGCAATCTTTGCCTTTTCATAACAACATTATGTCAAATAGTTGACATGCTTTTGTCTTTGCTTTCACATTTTGCAAACAATTTTGAGTAAAAGCTTCAGTTGCCTCTTTGACGAGTCCAATCTACAAATTCATATGAGGCTGTATTGCTTCAAGGTACTTTGGTTGAAATTCATATTCCCATATGTGCTCATACTCCAATCATTGCATTTAATAAGATGGCGTCTCTTTGTGGCATTCTGTCAAATGCTTTGATGGATATACACTACAATGAAAGTTTCGCGGGGCCCTTTCACATCTGTTTGAACGTCAAAAATCACTTAATTATAATTTCTTTGAGGTCTTCTATCAGGCAAATCATGTGCTTGGTTCATAAATACATTTTGGGAAAAACTTTATAAAACCCCTCATTCATAGATTTAATCTACTTGTGGAGCACATTTCGGAATATTGCATTCTATGGGATTACATTCCTATGAGGAGTCTTGTCATGTGATTTGTCCATGTTTCACATCTTGCATGTAAGCCTACCAAGGCAATTGCAATTACAAAATCAGGCAGAATTTATCATTGCTATTATCTATGTTTTGACTGATCAATTGCATTTTATTCATTGATATCCTTTTGAGGCATTCTGTTAGGCCGTTTACTTGCCTTCAGCGCGTACCATGTCTCCGAAAGCATTGCATTTTAAAGGTGTTGGAAATTTTCTAAAGCCTCCTCAATAGATCCAATATGTGTGTTTATTGCAATGAAAGCTTCTATGAGATAAGCTTTCAAATGCCTTGTGCATGCTTTGCTTCCATTTTCTATGCTTCCACATTGGTACAATAGGGAAGATGTTTCACAAGGTTTCCATGTATTGTTGGAGATTTTATACTTGCGTTCATCCATTTCCTACATATGCAGTTATTACATTTCATGTGAACACATCTCTTTTGAAGGCATTTTGTGTAGCAAGTTCATATGGTGCGTCTTGGCTTCACCATTTTTAAATTGAAACCAATCAACCATTTATCTACTCCGCTTGTCTTTCCTCGCGTGCAGGATCGGCGTAAAACCTAACCAACCAAGACTTTATTTTGGGAGGCAGGGGCGGAGCTCAGAGGAGCCCGTGGACAAAGATTTTTCTTGCCCTTGTATGTGCAGGAGTGGGATTGCGTTTCCAGTAGGTACTAGACCTTGAACATTTCAATTTCACTCGGTGCAAAGTTTTCCCCGGACTCCAAAATTTGTTAAAAGCTCAATGTATGCGGGATCAAGAGTGGGTTTTCGTCTGGCACCTGAACATTTCGATTTTATTCCCCTTTAAAATTCTCGGGGTCGGGTCTAAAAACATTTCAATTTACTTTTGAATCGAACTCAACATTTGTCCAAGTCTGAAACCTAAAAACTTAATTTTTTGCAACTTTTATTATTTCTAAAGCTTTTCACTTTTTATTTTGATTTCTTTTTTATGATTTTTTATGATTTTTTAAATCTTTTAAATTTAAATTCAAAAGTTTTCTATTTTTTTTTATTTTGTTTTCTAAAGTTTTTCAATTTTTATTTTTGCCTTTTAAATCTTTTAAATTTAAATTCAAAATATTTTTTATATTTTGTTTTAAAAAGTTTCTCAATTTTATTTTTTATCTTTTAAATTTTTTTAAATTTGAAAGATTAATTATAATCTTTATTTATTTAGAAGGTTCTTAAAATCTTAATTAATTAAGATTTTATTTATTTTTTAAAAAAATAAAAGATTTATTTATTGTATTTTGAAAATGTTTCAATTTTTTTTATTTTCTAAGTTTATGATTTTTTTTTGATTTTTTGACTCTTTATACTTTTTTTTTGGATTTTCAAATATTTAGATTGGGCACAGAAAAGATGAAAAATGAAGAATGATGAAAGAAAAAAATGAATGATGCAAAAACATAAACAGAGGAATGAAGAAGAAAAAACCAAACAAATGAAACCAAACGAACAAACGACACGACAAGGCGAGGATGAAGGCAAACCCAAATGAAGAGTGGAAAAGAAATGGACGAAGCAAAAATAGGTTGGAGATCGGGATCACGACCAAACAAGGAACACGAACCCAAACAACACCCGAAGGCAAAGTGGGGATCGAGATCAAGAATGAACACAAAACACGAACCTTCAAAAGTGCAAGGTGTTAGTTCCAATCCAAAACCTGAACCCGAAAGACAAACACACAATAAAAGCGAAGATCAAAATTATGTTGGAACCAAGAACAGGAACCTTCCAAAGAGGTTCAAGTTCAGGTTCCAACCCGAAGTCTGACTTTGAAACAAAGCAAAGGAAAAGGAAAACCATAGAGATCGGAATCAAAACTAAACCTAAAAGCTTGATTCAAAGTGCAAGTTTCGGTCCGACGTCTGAATCCAATGCAAACAAGGAAAAGGAAAACAAGGAGAGATCAGATTCAGAACAACACCTAGAACCTGAACACTCTCTCGAGGACAAGTTTGGGTTTCATTTCAAAACCTTGACAAAGGAAAAACAAGCAAGGTCCAAGGATTGTGAACAACTCTACGAAAAGACCAAAATGATAGCAAACACAAAACAAAAGATGAAAATTGAAACAAGTGAAGAGGGAAAATTCAAAACAAGAACAACAAGGCACAAAATGACAAAAACCAAACAATGAAACAAAAGAAAATAAAGGGGTTCCTCAACTTTTCCAAACAAAAGTTAGGGCATGTATGTAGGGCATAACAAATGGCGACTTGACTGGGGAAATGCTCTAAGCATTTTAAGACACACAACCCTCCAAATACCCAAAATATTTGGTTTACGCTCATTCAAGGCAATCTAATAAGTGCAAACATAATCAAAACTGGGACACAACAGAGGTCTGAGATAAAACTGAAATTTGTTTGTGTGCAAATGATTCATTCCCCTCTGTAAGTGTTGTCATGATCAAAGTGGAATAGAATCTACCCAAGCTACATAGCTTTGAGTTACATTTCTGGCATGCAATGATATCCTGGGCAAAGCTGTGTTGCTAGAAAAACATCTATAGCCCCGACAGAGGTACCTCTAGTTCTCTCTAAGCATTCCTCTACTACCAACCAGACATCTATAGCCCCAATAGAGATACTCAAATCACCCTTGCTAATTGAGTTCATTTTCAAAATTTCTTCTTTTCTCTTTTCTTAGATGAACTGATTATTTTAAAGTATATTTTCTCATTTCCCTTAATCCTTAAGCAATGAAGCATAAGTAGCGGGTTGAAAACCATAGTGGACATCATGAAAGAAATGTAACCTTTTAGATTTTTCACTTGGAATAGGGCTACCCCACCTAATGTAAACTAATTGATGGATTTCTTAAGATGTGCAAAGCATGATATAATTTCAAAATCTCCCCAAAAACTTCATAATGTACCAAATCCTAATCCATCCTAACATTCCCCATTTTGAAATGGATGAAGGTAAATCAAAGTTTTCAAAGCAACCGACTGATCAAGTGTTTGAAAATACAGATATCAAACTCTCAATAGATTCACCTTTTGACATAACTTGCATACAAAAACTTAGTTTCCACTATCAACAAGAGGAACCCCTAGAAGAAAGAAAAAAACAAACAAAAAGAGAGAGAAGCAAAAGAAAAGAGAAGATAGATATGATGAACCAACAAAGCCAAAACAGAAAAATGAGAACCAAAACCAGCAAACAAATAATTAAAGACTAAAACAAAAGAAAACAAACAGACCCAAAAACAAAAGCAAAAACAAGAGGACACAAAAAAAAGAAAAAAATAGCTGAACGAAAGAAAAGAAGCCAAAATTGACAAAAGAAACCAAAATAAAAAGAAAACTAACTAAACTAAAAAATTGATACTAACCAATCCTAATCCTAAAACTAACTCCAAAATCGAGCTCTACAAACATAAAACTATAAAATTTTGTACATTCACCCAACTAATTTTTCATTATGTGTAGAAATCTTAATTTGCTATATTTTTGAATCTAGAAAAATCATCTTTATACTCAAAAATGTAAAGTTTATGTGTAGTACGTTCATTCTGAGGGTATAAAGTTTGAAATATTAATAGTTGTGGGTTCTCAGCCTTGTCATGATCTACCCACAAACACATTTTATTATCTCCAACGTCATAATCAAACTAAAAATCATTAAAACATAAAGGGTAATGCAAAGACACCACCTTATTTAGAAGACCTTCAATTGTTGTTGGGTGTTCATGTCGTATGATCTCCTCTTCATGAGGTCTCAGCTCATGAAACACCATTCCATTTTGCTCCAATATATGCATGTCAACATAAATGACATCCATTAGCAATGTATCATTAGCATTCAAGACATCCAAACTTGGTTCAAATTTTTTTGCATATCCTTATCACAATCAACACTAGTTTCAAACAACAAACTAGTGTGTTTGATTTCCCAGGAACCATTAACTTCAATCATGTTTTCCAAAATACAAACATCATCAGTTAAATCTTTACCTCCATCAACCTCTAAAGCAATTTGTTCAATATCTTCCTCACCTGACTTGGAAATCTTTCTGGACAGTAAGAGATTAGAACAACTTACCTCAAAATGTGAACCAAAAGGAATAATCCTACATGGATCACCCAAAGTGATATTTTTTTGCAACTAGTATATCCATTTACTAACATCTCAGTATTCCACTCAGATGCAGAGTCCCAAATCACCTCGGTCTCCTCAGATGGACTGAGCAGCAAATAATATCCATTGTCAACTAGTGAAGTCTATGAACCCATTTCCTCTTAAGATGAAGCATTTCTTTCAACATCTTCTTCAAACATGTCACCAATAAGAGCCTAAGAATCAACATCGAGCTCATCACCATTAGTGGTAGAAATACTGGTACATGGTACACAAGGATTTTCTTTGAACAACTCATTTGAATGCACAAAATCAAATCTAGGAAAATATTTCTTCAGTCCATGTTTCTGCATATCATCAACTAGAATGTGCAAGTCAATGTCAATTTTATCATTGTTAAGGTCAAATTCATTAATGCATGATAAATCAATATTTTCCTCAAACAAATCATTTGAATAAATAGAATCAAAACTGAGGAGACACTCCCCCATTACATTCTCTTCATCATGCTGAAGCGATTCAATTTCTGAGGTAGCCTCTTGATCATCTTCTTGGAATTCTTCTACTTCATCTAGCTAGACCTCATCATAAACTCCTTGATCCACTTGAACTTTTTCTTTTGAAGATTCCATTTGGACCTTAGCGTTCTGGCCTTCACCATGGGATCTATTTGCAATTTCACTTGGAAGTATGTTGCTTTCTATTTCTAAGTGTCCATCACTCAAACCAGCAGAATGATTTCCTCGTGTTAACTCATTAACGATTGTTCCTTCCTTATCCACCATTATGCAAGGATCCATGAATGCATCAATAAACTCATTTTTCACATCTAGTAAATCTGCACAAGGTAAAGAATTTTTTTTATTTGTTGAATTCATCTCAATGCAAGGATCGAGGTCATTGAATGATGTTGAAGAACTAAACATATTCTCAAAGTTACTCTCATTGTTTTGGGTGGACTGATTATCATTTTCATGTGTGCTAGTTGTTTCATCTTCCTCATTGAGTGGACATGTATTCCAAGGATCTTCCATAAGTATTCCTAAAACACTGATCAACTGTTTGAAATATGACTCCATCCTACCAAGGAAAACATGGAAATCCATATGAGAATGTTGATTTGTTTGATGTATCCTACATCCATTTGGCCTAACAAGTTTTGATAGCTTCAAATCTCCTAATTCTTCCAACTTCTCCCTCGTTCGATTTTGCATATGTGGTATATCCAACCAACATGAACCATGCTCCTTTGACCATCCCTCATCTTGCTGTTCATCTTCCTCAGAAGAAATGTTCAAAGTGTTGGAAGGATATTCTTTAGTTGTTTATTTTTCATGACAGGAATCTTGCGTTAATAACTCATCTCTTTCAATACCATTGTTAATATTAACATTTCCAACGAAACTAGATTTTAACTTGATATTTCCATTATGCTTTGAATTTATATCTGTTTCACGCTCTTTGTCAAATAAAAAATCAAAATGATATACTTGCTCATCAAATATTCCGCTTACAACTTCATTATGATGTAATGGACTATGCTTTGGAATATGACTGAAAAGAGATGATATAGTCACAACTTCATTGACAGGTGGAATACTTACCTTTATGGTTGGATTTTACAAAGATAGATTCTTCCATTAGCCTTGCATAGGATTGACATGATTCGAAGTGTTGGAAAATGTGGTGTTTGGAAGATTGGGAAGGTTTTAGCTCCTTGGTGACAATGATTGTATCTGGGTAGGGATGGTGGGTAAACTTGCATAAGGTTGCAAAGGATGACAACTTACAAGCACATAGGTATTACAATCGTGATTTTGGCCACTTGAATTTCTCATGTCATGACAGCTTGTGCCAGTAAGAGATCCTTGTTCAATACATCATGTAGGGAAGTAATCTCCATGCAACATCTAATTTCTACTACAAATGAAGGATTCAAACCCTAATAGTAATGTTCTTTTAGCATATAATCATTAATAAACAAATTTAAATTTTGAACTCGTTGATACATCAACAAAAACCTGTGATTGAACTGGTAAATTGATTTTGATGGTATCCTTTTTATAACTACAAATTAAAACGATGGGTCTTGTGTTCATGCATAAGGGTCAAACTGATCCACGAATAAAATTTCTAACTCCATCCATGAACAAATATAATTTGGTGGAAGATTAACATACCATTACCATGATGTACCTTAGAGTGTTTTGATGAAAATTTGACAGGATGTATCATCATGATGAATCTAGTGAAGAACCATCAAATCTTTGCAAATCTTAACGTGATCTTTAGCAATTGTCCATTGTTAGTGAAAAATAATGGAAGCCTATTATGCATGTGATAAGGAATTTCATTAAGAATCCCAGGAATACACAAAGGGCTTCCCATCAAATCTAGCTTTTCCAAGATCCAACCCACTCCAACTCACAATAATCCAAAATTGTTCAAGTGGCCCTCCTTCTATCACTAGTTTTATTGATGGCCAAATTCACACAACAACATGCATGCAAGATGTAATCACCTTACCTCTCCTGAAAAAGACAAATGATTATTAAATTGATCACCTTCCAAGGTCCTGGATGTTGGGTCACAATGTTGTTGTTTTGCTGAGCAGTCAATGAGGCTATAATGTTCAAGGGGCCTACTAGTTATTGAGCTTCTTGGTTGTTGCAAGATTGAACTCCTATCTAAACCTACTCTAATCGGGGGTATAAAAGAAGGAAAAAGATATATCAAGGATGCAAGAGAGAAAAGAATGTTTATTCAGTAAATTAACCAGACTCATTACTCTTCAAGGAACTTCCTAAACTAAACTGTAGAATAAGTCATGTAATGAATACAAAGCTGAACATTCATTCATAGTGCAAAAATTAACAACGATCTCAAATCACAATTCCAACAAAAGAAAAGATAAACTTTACTCATTCCTTGAAAGCTTCAAATAAAATGATTAACATAAAAAATATCATTCTAGAGTGCAATTCAAGAAAGGTTTGAATCTGACTATTTCTACTACGACGAGACAAATAAACAACATTTACAATTCTGGAAAAACTTCACCAGTGTACGAAAACAAATATCCTCAAATTACCTCAACTAAACTAAGAATGCAAGAAAAATGTATCATTTCCTATTGCTAAACTCCAATTAGCTAACTTGTTTCCTAAAATTTTGACCCTTTCAAAGTGAGTAGATTTGACATTAAATAGCTCAAAATTGCATAATTCCCTCCAAAATTGAGACATCAAAAATTGTATCTTTTGTGTGCATGCAACTCTTCACAAAGATAACTTTATGTTTCACCCTTTGTCTCATTTTAGTTAACTCCAGTTCACAGTTTTAATTTTTAGTTTGACTGGGTATGTGCAAGATCATGATGGGCCAAAAAGTGGCAATATGATGGGTATGTGGCTGGCGACTATTTTTTTACCCAAAATTGATGAAACGAAAAGGGTTTTTAAAGGAGATTCTCAGCTTTCCACCGATATAAATTATGCTTTACTTTGAATTTAATAAGTAATTATTATTAATTTTCTATTCAAATTATGACTAAAGTCCTAATTGATAGGCTGATTGAAAAACATCTATATCTTTCAACGATCACATTTTTGAATCCAAAACATGCATCACATTCTATGTTTTGTATAATATAGGATTAAAAAAATAAAAATTGAATTTCACGTAAGTTTTGACCAAGTTAAGGTGGTTAGACATACAAGTTTTTATATTTTTAAAAAATTTGTAATAAAAATTCATAATTGATTATCTACCTTGAAAAAATTACAAAAAATATGCATCACATCGGGGCATGAGTCCTCTACTTATATCTAAAATCTTATAATTTATTTTTATCATTTTATTGTGGTTAGGGTGGTCAGACAAACACCCACTTCTTATTTTTTCCTTGAAATTTAGTACCACTGCATTGAAATTTCAAATTTTCACCAAATAGATTTTTTTTTAAAACATACCTAGTAGTTTAGAAACTACACTCAATTTACTATAGACTCTATTCTTACACATTTGTGAAATAATATAGATAACTTATTCAAATTTTTACGTCAAGTTGCCTAACTCTAATTTTTCTAAATTTTTTGCCACTTAAGGGCCTATTTTTTCCATGATGATCCTGCACATGTACCCAACTCAAAGTTCTTCCTTTTGCACAATGTAAATCAACATCCTTCCCATAAATGACTCCAAGTTTGGACTATGAAGTGCTCAGTTCACTATCAGTTCAAAGATCTTTCCGACAATTTCCTCCTTTGCATGTTTGATTTGCAAATCATCTTGATTGCACAAAAGTACCTATAAATGAAATCCAAACACATTAATTAATTAATAAATCTAATTAATTTAACAATTAATTAATTTCATTAGATGTATTCCAATTGAATGAATGTGAATAAACTTAACATTTCCGTAATTGAAACAAAATTAAATCCCCTTGTTAAATTAATGTTATTTTAAATTATTGAATCAAATAACATTTAAAATCATTTTTTATAAGAATTTAAAATTCTAAAGCCATCCACCTTCCAATCTTTTGAAAATACCTACAAATCATGCAAAAGAACATAATTAGTTCACCAATTTAGTAAACAAAAATCAATAAAATTAGTGCACTTTGCATTTAATCCACTTAAAATTCCCAACCAATGATTCACCCCTCGAACATAGAGGTACAATAATTTTCCTTACATGCATCTTCAACATGAACTTGATAACAAAAATAACAATCACTATAGAACCAAAGGTTCTTAATAATCCAAAAAGATATCCCTGGTGAGGTATGAATGAGCCCATATGCAATTGTTAGTTTCTCACTATGGTGGACAAGATTTTATTTTATATTCCTCCTTTAAACCTTTAGCACACAAATCACATGCTTGGCACATACCCTATTCAAATTGAATTCTAAAGAACAATATTTCGCCATTCCATCATATCAAATATTGAGGGTATAAAAAAAATGAAACAGATAGATAAGGGATGCAAGAGAGAAAAAAATGTTGATTCATTCAGTTAACCAAACCTATTACTCTTCAAGGAACTTCCTAAAATAAACTGTAGAATAAGTCAACATGTAATCAACACAAAGTTGAACATTCATTCATAGTGAAGAAATTAATTAGAAATTAATTATTTAGAATTTTAGGAAAATCAATTAGGCATCTGAATTAGAAGTTTCAACTAGTTTAGGAATAGAATAAACAGTGTAGTTTTCTGCATTTTTAGGTAATCGAGTCAATTTGGAGACATTGGTGTCTGTACACTGGTGAAGTTTTCTAGAATTGTAAATGTTGCTTACTTGTTTCATTGTATAGGAGCAACCATACTAAAACCTTCTTTAAGTTGTTCATTTTCTTGGTTCCAACCCGATTATGATCTTTGCTTCCATTGTGTGTCTGTCTTTCGGGTTTGGGTTTCAGATTGGAAATGACACCTTATAGTTTTGAAGGTTCACGTTCTGTGTTCATTCCCGATCTCAATCCCCACTTTTCCTTCAAGTGTTGTTTGGGTTCGTGTTCCTTGTCTGGTCCTGATCCCGATCTTTGGCCCATTTTTGCTTCGTCTCGTTTCTTTTCCGCTCTTCATTTTTGTTCATCTTCATTTTCGCCTCGTCATGTCATTTGTTCGTTTGGTTTCATTTTTTTTGGTTCCAACTTCTTCATTCCTTCGTTTATGTTTTTGCGTCGTTCGTTTTGTTCTTTCGTCGTTCTTTGTTTTCCATTTTTTTTTGTTGATTTGAATATTTAAAAACAAAAAAAAAACATTTTCAAAATACAATAAATAAATACATAAATCTTTCATTTTTTAAAAGATTTAAAAAATTAAATAAATAAAATCTTAATTAATTAAGATTTTAAGAACCTTCTAAATAAATAAAGATTAATTAATTAATCTTTCAAATTTTAAAACTAAGATTTAATAAGGAAATCTTTTTTAACTTTTAAAAAGATTTATAAATTCAAAAATTCAAAAATATCAGAAAATAAATCTTTTTGAAATTTAAAAGATTTAAAAGATAAAAATAAAAATTGAAAACTTTAGAAACAAAAAATAAAATTAAATAGAAATCTTTTCAATTTAAATTTAAAAGATTTAAAAGGAAAAAATAAAAATTGAAAACTTTAGAACACAAAATAAAAATAAAATAGAAATCTTTTCAATTTAAATTTAAATGATTTAAAAAATCATAAAAATCATAAAAAAGAAATCAAAATAAAAAGTGAAAAGCTTTAGAAATAATAAAAGTTGCAAAAAATTAATTTTTCGGGTTGTGGACCCAGACAAATGTTGAGCTGGGTGAAAGTAAATTGAAATTGTTTTGAACCTGACCCCGAGAATTTTAAAGGGGAATAAAATCAAAATGTTCAAGTGCCAAATGAAAACCAGCTCCCAATCCCGCTTACACTGAGCTTTAATCACATTTCAAAGTCTGGGGAAAACTTTGCACCGAGTGAAATCGAAATGTTCAAGGTCTGGTGCCTACCAAAAACCGATTCCGCTCCTGAACAATTTTCGATCCTGCTCCCGCACGTACAAGGACAAGAAAAATCTTCGTCCATGGGCTGCTTCGATTTCCAACCGTGCCTCCCGAAATAAAGTCTTGGTTGGTCAGGTTTTAAGCCGATCTTGCACGCGAGGAAAGATAAGCAGAGTAGATAAATGATTTATTGGTTTTGATGTAAAAACGGTCAATCTAGGATGCACCATATGAACTTGCTTCCCAAAACGCCTTCAAAAGAGATGTGTTCACATGAAATGTAATAACTGCATATGCAGGAAATGGACGAATGAAAGTATAAAATCTCCAAAAATACATGGAAACCCTGCTAAACATCTTCCCTGCCCTACCAATGTGGAAGCATAGAAAATGGAAGCGAAGCATGCGTAAGGCATTTGAAAGCTTATCTCATAGAAGCTTCGATTGCAGGAAATGCACATATTGGATCTGTTGAGGAGGCTTTAGAAACTTTCCAGCACCTTTAAAATGCAACGCTTGCGGAGACATGGTACGCGCTGAAGGAGAGTAAACGGCTTGACAGAATGCCTCAAAAGGATATCAATGCATAAAATGCAATTGATCAGTCAAAACACAGATAATAGCAATGAGAAATTCTGCCTGATTTTGTAATTGCAATTTCCTTGGTAGGCTTGCGCGCAAGATGTGAAACATGGACAAATCACATGACAAGACGTCTCACAAGAATGTAATCCCATAGAATGCAATATTCTGAAATGTGCTCCACAGGTAGATTGAATCAATGAATGAAGGGTTTTATAAAGTTTTTCCCAAAATGTATTTATGAACCAAGCACATGATTTGTTTAACAAAAAACCTCAAAGAAATTGGAATTAAGTGATTATAGAGAATGCATAAGAAAATGCATAAAACACATTCAGAAATGTTCAAACAAATGTGAAAGGGCTCTGTGAAACTTTCATTCTAGTGTATGCGAGATTTGGAACAAAGATTGAACATCCATCAAAGCATTTGATAGAATGCCACAATGATACGTCATCTCATTGAATGCAATGATTGGATTATGAGCACGAATGGGCATATGAATTTCAAACTGTAAAGTACCTTGAAGCAATACGGCCTCATAAGAATTTGCAGATTGAACTCATCAAAGAGGTGACATAAGCTTTTACTCAAAATTGTTTGCAAAATGTGAAAGCAAAGACAAAAGCATGTCAACTGTTTGAAAAAATGTTTTTATGAAAAGAAAAAGATTACTAAGTATAAGAAAAACATGGGAACACATGAACACCATGAGAAATGTTACAGAATGCCTCAAAATCTCATTTCACGGAGTAAGGATCACAACATATACATTAAAAATGGATCCAATGACATGGCAGTTGAAACTCTCAAACCATGCAATTAATAGTTGTAAAGTTGTTCAAGCATAATCCAAGGTTGTATTTCACAGAATGCCTAACGAAATGCACCATGAACTACATTTGATACATTGGTTTTAGATACCTTCAAGCAAATGCAGTTGTCAGTAGCAGAACCAAAATCCCTAATTTCTGTGGGAATTTCTTCATGCAGGTGAACGGTGTATGAAAGCAGATTTAATCAAATGTTACAACCATTGCCTTGATAAACATGCACGTTAAATGTGGAAGTACAAGTAAGGCTGCGAATTGTTTTACAAAATGCCTCGATGAGATTTCAATGCATGAAACGGCTTGACGGCAGGATATACGCGAAATATATATGTTGAAAAGAGGCCTCAAAAACTCTTAAGGAAAATTAGAAAGTGCGGGCACAGACAAAGCATGTGAACTGTTTTACAAAATGCTTCAAACAAAGGAACACAAAAAGGATTTGTAAAGGCTTAAGAAAATTTTGAGCAAGTGTTAATTGGAAAAATGTTTGATAGAATGCCTCAAAGAGATATCATCTCATGGAATGAAATGATTGAAGCATATGTACAAAATGAATTTTTTTTGAAACAAGTGCAAATCACTAGCTGTAAAGTCAAATTTTGGAAACCTTTGCTAGAATCCTTCATGCATGATATAATAGAAATCTAGGCAATGAGAAAAATGGGGAGTCAAGGAAATGGCACAATTTGGTTTTAAGAACAGTAATAGAAGGTTCTAAGAGATAGTAGATTATGGAATGTGCATAGACAAATGAAATGAATTTTTTGAGTCGTCCTTCAAAATTTCAAGCAAATGCTTTTTGCAGGGGTGAGGCTGAATTAGATGGAGCTATGGAATAAGGTTTGGATATCCATCAAAGCATAAAGGATAGAGGAGTCTAACCAAAAGTTGTAGTTTCAAATGTCTGGGAAGCATGATTTAGAGAGCACCGTGTTTGGAGGATGCAGGGATGGCTGTAAACTATTCAACATGATTCTTCATCAAGATCCTATCTCATGGAATTCCAATGATTGTGGATAGAAGGCAGTGGGATTGGAATGTCTTAAAAAGTTCTCTAGCGAGAGTAATTACTAGATATGTATGCAGTATGTATATACATAAACTAGGCAAGGGAACTGTTTGACAGATTTGTATGAGATAAGCACCCATGTGGACATGCTTTTCGGATTTAAAAGCACAAAAGATGTTCATAATGTATTTGATATGATGGAATCGTGAAATACTTTTCTTTACAATCTGATGTTAACAGGGATGTGCCAAGCATGAGATTTGTGTGCTAAAGGTGTAAAGGAGGAATACAAAATAAAATCTTGTCCATCATAGTGAGAAACTAACAATTGCATATGGGCTCATTCATACCTCACCTAAGATAACTATTCGGATTATTAAGAACCTTTGGGTCTTTGGTGATTGTCGTTTCTATTATCAAGTTCATGTTGAAGATGCATGCAAGGAAAATTATTGAACCTATATGTTCGAAGGGTGAATCATTGGTTGGGAATTTTAGGTGGATTAAATGCAAAGTGCACTAAATTTATTGATTTATGTTTACTAAATTGGTCAATTAATTATGTTATTTTGCATGATTTGTAGGTATTTTCAAAAGATTGGAAGGTGGATGGCTTCAAAATTTTAAATTCTTATAAAAAATGATTTTAAATGTTATTTGATTTCAATAATTTAAAATAACATTAATTTAATCAGAGGATTTAATTCCATTTCAATTACGAAAACGTCAAGTTTATTCACATTCATTCAATTGGAATACATATAAAGAAATTAATTAATTGTTGGAATCAATTATTAAATTAATTAATTTTATTAATTAATTAATGTGTTTGGATTTGATTTATAGGTACTTTTGTGCAGTCAAGATGATTTGCAAATCAAACATGCAAAGGAGGAAATTACTAGAAAGATCTTTGAACTGATAGTGAACTGAACACTTTGCAGTCCAAACTTGGAGTCATTTATGTGATGGATGCTAATTTACATTGCACAAAAAGAAGAACTCTGAGTCAAACTGAAAATTACAATTGTCAACCAGAGAAATCAAACAAAGGCTAAAACATAAAGTTATCTTTGTGAAGAGTTGCATGCACACAAAAGCTACAATTTTTTATGTCTCAATTTTGGAGGGAATTATGTAATTTTAAGCTATTTAATGTCAAATCTACTCACTTTGAAAGGGTTAGAATTTTAGGAAACAAGTTAGCTGATTAGAGTTTAGCATTAGGAAATGATAAATTTTTCTTGCATTCTTAGTTTAGCTAAGGTAATTTGAGGATATTGGTTTACTTACACTGGTGAAGTTTTTCTAGAATTTTAAATGTTGTTTATCTATCTCGTCGTAGTAGAAATAGTTAGATTCAAACCTATCTTGAATTGCACTTTGGAATGATATTTGTTATGTTAATCATTTGATTTGAAGCTTTCAAGGAATGAGTAAAGTTTATCTTTTCTTTTGTTTGAATTGTGATTTGAGATTTCTGTTAATTTATGCACTGTGAATGAATGTTCAACTTTGTATTCATTACATGTTGAATTATTCTACAATTTAGTTTAGGAATTTCCTTGAAGAGTAACAGGTCTAGTTAACTGAATGAATCAACATTCTTTTCTCTCTTGCATCCCTAATCTATCTTTTTCCTTTTTTTTATACCCCTAGTTAGAGTAGGTTTAGATAGGAGTTTGATCTTGCAAGAACCAAGAATTTCAATAACTAGTAGACCCCTTGAACATTATAGCCTCATTGACCACTTAGCACAACAACAACGTTGTGACCCAACATCCAAGACCTTGGAAGGTGATCGATTTAACAATTGTTTGTCTTCTTCAGGAGAGGTAAGGTGAGTACATCTTGCCTACATGTTGTTGTGTCAATTTGGCCATTAACAATAGGTTCAATAAGTTTTGATGGCAAGCATTATATTGACGATGTTTACTATGTTAAGGGTTTAATGCATAATCTATTGAGTGTTGGTCAGATGTGCAAAAAAGGATATGATCTTGTGTTTAAGGATGAGAAATGTGAGATCTAGAAAGGATCTAGAACATTGACTGCTATAGGAAATAAATATAAAGGGAATATCTATCAACATAAGGGTGCTGATGGATGATGCTTTATGACTCGGATAAATGACAGTTGGTTATGGCATAGGAGAATGCGTCACATGAATTTTGATAATTTAGTAAGGAATAGTGTTGTTTAGGCCGTGAGAGATTTGTTGAGAATTACAAAGCCTGTTAATGTTATTTGCAAGAATTTTCACGTTGGAAAGCAAGCAAGAAATCATTATAGATCAAAGGAATAGTTCACTATCAGACTATTAGATTTAGTTCATATAGGTCTCTTTGGTCCTACAAGAGTGAGAAGTCTACTTCATGAAAGGTACTTTATGCTTTTAATTGATGATTATTCTAGATATACATGGGTTACATTTCTTAAACAGAAATAAGATGCATTAGATAGATTCAAGGTATTTAAAGCAATGGTTGAAAATGAAGTGAATTTGAAGATAAAATGCTTAACATCTGATAGAGGTGGAGAATTCACCTCCCATGAAATTAATATGTTTTGTGAAGTGCATGGAATAAAGAGACAGTTATTTGCTCTGAGAACTCCTCAGTAGAATGGAGTTGTTGAAAGGAAAAAATGAACAGTTCAAGAAGCTTCAAGGTCAATGATTATTGAGGTTGATTTATCAGAAGTTTACTAGAAAGAAGCTATTCATACTATTGTTTATGTGTTTAATCAATCTCAATCAAGAGAAAATAGTACAAAGACTCCCTATGAGCTATGGAATGGAATAATTCTTACGGTTAAATATTTCAAGGTATTTAGAAGCAAATGTTATATCAAAAGAGATGAAGAAACTTTTGGAAAGTTTGATGCAAGAAGTGATGGAGGAATTTTCTTGGGTATTCTACTAAGAGAAAGGCATACACATGTTTCAATAAAAATTTGAGAAAGATTGTTGAAATCTCAAATGTGAAGGTTGATGAGAAAATGAAGAATTCAATTGACATTGATGGATATGTATATGACGAACATGACTATGCAAGAATAGAATAAATTGTGGAAGAACAAGAAAAAGATGAGAAAGAGAAATATGATGAACAAAATGAAAGAGAAGAATATGCTCCAGTGATGTCCCCTAGGAAACCTAGATATGTGGAAAAGAATCATTCAGAAATTCAAATTATTGGAGATAAGACAAAAGGTGTGTCAACTAGAAGAAAAGTTGTTGCTGAAGTGAATTTGTGTTTAATTTATGAGATAGAATTGAAGACCGTATGTGAATCTTGTAAAGATGAACATAGGATGGAAGCAATGAAAGAAGAAATTTTGTAGATTTAGAAGAATCAGACTTGGGAATTGGTCACAAGACTAGTAGATAAAAACATGATTGGATCAAAGTGGTTATTCAGAAACAAGTTGAATGAGAATGGAGAAGTGGTTAGAAACAAAGCAAGGCTTGTGTGTAAAGGTTACTCACAAGTAGAAGGCATATATTTTTAGGAAATATTTTCCCCGGTAGCAAGAATGGAAGCTATAAGGATGTTCTTGGAACTTGCTTCTTATAAAGGTTTCAAGGTCTATCAGATGGATGTCAAGTTAGCATTTTCAAATGGTGAGCTAGAAGAAGAATTCTACATGGAACAACTGAAAGGATTTCAATTGACAGAGCAACATGATATGGTGTGCAGATTGAAGAAAGATTTATATGGATTGAAGCAATCTCCTTGAGCTTGGTATGCGAAAATAGAAAAATATTTGATTTAGCAAGGTTTTAAGAAAGGTATTCAACAAATAGCAATTTTTACTTTAAGATTGAAGATGACAAAATCTTGATTTTGGTTGTGTATGTTGATGATATTATCTTTGGAGGAAATGAAAATATGTGCAAGATGTTTGCGGAAGAAATACATAAAGAATTTGAAATGTCTGTGTTTGGAGAGATGAATTTCTTTCTTGGGCTACAAATTAATCAAATAGAGAAAGGAATTTTCATTTCACAATCTAAGTATGTGAGAGAGATGTTAAAGAAGTTTGGGATGGATGGTTCCAAACCAGTAAGTACTCCTATGATGACTAGATCCAAACTGGGTAAAGATGATGATTCACCTAAGGCTAATCAGAGCAAGTATAGATCTATGATTGGAGGACTACTATATTTGCCTACTACTAGACCAAATATCATGTATGTTGTCTGTCTTGTGGCTAGATTTCAAGAAGATCCTAAGGAAACACATGTTTTTGTTGTTAAAAGAATATTCAAATGTTTGAATGGCACTCTGCGGATTGGGTTGGATGTGTAGATGACAAAGAGTACAAGTGGTGGTGCACTCTTTCTTAGATGCAGGTTGGTGGCATGGTTGAGTAAAAAGCAAGATTCAGTCTCGTTTTCTACTACTGAAGCTAAGTATATTACTATTGTATCTTGTTGTACACAAGTTCTATGGATGAAACAGACATTGAAAGATATCACAGTATTATATGATGATCCCATTTCTATTTTTTGTGATAATACAAGTGCAATTACCATTTCTAAGAATCCTGTGAGGTACTCGAGGAGAAAGCATATATCTATCATATATCATTTATTGAGAGAGAAGGTCATGGAGAATGAAGTAAAGCTTAAGTGTGTTCTGATGAAGGATTAGGTGGCTGATATATTTATGAAGGCTCTTTGTAAAGATACTTTTGAGTATCTCCAAGAGAAGTTGGGGGTTATTTCCCCTCCTTTCTTGAACTAGATGCATATGGAGATGCCTTAATCCGATGGATCTATGGATTTATCTTTCTTCTAGATTGATGTTTGGTGGCTACCTCTTAGGGAGAGCAGGTAGTATCAAGTGTTGTCATTATGAGTATTATGTTTATCATGTCAAAAGAGAGATAAATGGAAAATATTATTTTTCGTTTGCCATTGATGTCAATGGGGGAGAGGAAGAATGTGAACAAATAATGAGAAGAAGCATGTCAGGGATTATCTTCTAAGGGGGAGAAAAAAAATGTATTTAGAGCTAGTATGTTGTCTTTGATGGTTTTTCAAATCATTTGTTTCCATAAATGACAAAGGGGGAGATTTTTACAAGAATGGAAGTGTTATGGAAAGATTGAAGATGTTGTCATTGATGTCAACCAACTAACTGGTTATCTACTAGTTGTTTATGTCAAGGATATTGAGAAAATTGTAATAAAGAGATGTTACAAGTATTCAGTTGGTGCTCTGGTGTTTGGTCTGAATTTTCTCTTGTGGTTTTTTGTTGTTCTAGTTGAGGTTGGAGAAAAATGTTGTTGGTCCAGATTTATCTTTGATGAAGTCTTATGACTTGTGGTTCTACATTTGTGTTGCACTAGCTCTATTAAAGATAGTTTTGGCATTTGGAAGTTTGTGCTTAATGGTTCTATGTGTTTTACACTAGTTTGGTTGACCTTGTGTGAAATACTACTTTCGAGGATGATGAAGTGGGTTGATTTTTGGGGTCCCTTGAAGTGTATGTTTGGGTTGCCCTCATTCTAATTCCACCCTATGATGTTTTGGCACTGACCTAATTTGAATTTAAATTTGGATGGTAGACTTTGGATATGTTTCAAAGTTGAAGATGGTATAAATGCAAGTTGAGTTAATGGTGAAGAGTGAGAGAGAAGAGACAAGAGTGATAAGTGATAAGAGAAAGTGCAGTCTAGTGCAACATTGATTCTATTCAGTAAGTGTGTGTGTTGCGAGTTTGGAAGATTAGTGCGAAGCTTAATGCTGAGTTTTGAGATGCACTAAGTAGAAGGTGAACTCTATCATTCATGCAAGTGGATCAAGTGATTATGATGGAATCCTTTGTTGCATTGGAATTGTAGTCTCTCTATAACAAGTCTTCTTTGTCTTCTTTGTATCTCTGTGGCAATGAGCCCTCTGGGTTGTAGCCTTGTTGGATAGTGAGTCCTTGTTCTGGACAGTGAGTCATTGTTCTAGATAGTGAGTCCTTACTTCAGGTAGTGAGCCTTTTGTAATCAGTTTTGATATTCTCTATAGTGTGAGTTAATCCTCACCGTGGTTTTCCCTTTATTGGGTTTTCCACGTAAATTTGGTGTTATTATGTTTATGTGTTGGATTAAATTTTTTGCATTGGCATTTTATGATTAATCAATTATGCAGTATTTATAAGGATTAGTTTTAGTGATTGAATTAAAGGTTTAATTATGTGACAACTGATTCACCCCCCTCTTAGTTTTCCTATTCAACAAACTCTCCCCCTTAGGGGCACAAAATATGCTCCATATGACCTCACCAACCAACAATACTACTACCTACTCTCCTAAGAGGCAATCTTCATCAAACTAGAACAAAAGAATAAATCTTGAATTTCTCCACTAGACTGATGCACACTCTTATGCATCTATTTGAATGGAGAGGGAAATAGCCCCTAACTTTTTCTAGAGATACTCAAAAGTATCATTAAGAAGAGCCTTTATAAAAATATCTACAACTTGATCCTTTGTAGGCACATACTCTAGCTTCACCTCATTTTTTGCAACTTTCCTTAGAATGTGACATTGGATTGATATATGGTGTGTCTTTGAATATATCACCTAATTATTTGATATATTAATAGCACTTGTATTATCACATATGATATAAATATGTTCATCATATGATACTCTGATATCCTTTAATGTTTACTTCATCTATAACACTTGTGTACATCAAGATGGTGCATCAATATACTCTACCTCTATAGTAGATAAAAATACTAAATCCTGCTTTTTGCTTAGAAAAGAAGCCAAACTATTCCAATAAATAAAGAGCCTCCACGTGTACTTCTATCATCCACACAACTTTCCCAATCTACATCTGTATAGTCACCTAAAGAGAAATCAGTATCCTTTGGATACCATAGACCATAGTTTGGAGTGCCCTATAAACACATATCTGAATATCCTCTTTACTCCTGCTACATGTGATTCTTCAAGATCTTGAAATATTACCAAAAGAAAAATTGCATGCATGATATCTAGTCTAGATACAGTTAGATATAGAAATCTACCAATCATTGATTTGTACTTTCTTTGATTAGTCTTAGGATATTCATGATTGGATAAACCCACAAAAGTGGTTTACAATTTGAGTGAGGAAGGAAAAGTTGCAAAAAATGACCCCATGCAAAAAAAATGGTTTTTGGGTTTCAAGAAAACTTTTTGGTTCGAGTGAACCAAAAGAGGGTTCACTAGAACCCTATTTCAATCAAACCCATTAAATGCAAGGTCCCTCCATTACCACAAATCTCCCTCCATTATGTATTTATTTTTTTAGTTTTATTAAACATAGGTTTTCATTGAAAATCAAGGTCTTTGTTCTGGACATGTGGAAAAATAGAAGATAATAAAAAAAAATTGAAAATATGAGTGCACTAGATATTGAAGTCCTTGATCCAACAAAAAAAATTGGATTTCGATACATACAAAAAAAGTTACATTCTATATGGTCCGACTATGTCTGAATTGTAATTCGTTTGACTTCAAAACTTGATTAAGGAAAAAATATTCAATAAAAAACTATGAAACCAATTGGAAGTGCTAGATATCATAGTTACAAATCTAAATTCAAAAAAATTAGAATTTTATCCTTCATGGAAAAACATTTATGTTGTATACGGTGAGTGTCACTCCTTAAAAATGTTGTTTACTGAAAAAAAATAGTTTTCAAAGGAGAAGGAAAAAGAAGTGCAATCTAATTCCAAAATTTTTGAAAAAAATATGTTTAGAATCTACAGAAAAAATGACACAAATCACTAGTTTGCATTATCTTCAAATTCCTCATGGTTTAGCCACTATAGGTGCCAAAAAATGAAGATTTAGTTAGAAAAAATTATTTCAGTATCCATTTTGGTCAAAAATTGTAAACCAGTATTGTGGTTCACCCCATTGTTGCTCGACTTGAAAATAGTAACCATAGGAGTACATACTGGTCTAGAGCCTTCCATTCCAAACTTCTTCAACATTTCCTTAATATACTTTGACTATGAAATGAATATTCCTTTTTTTGTTTGACTAATTTGTAGCCCAAGGAAGAAATTCATCTCCCCACACAAATATATCAAACTCCTTGTAATTATGGAAAATGTATCCCTCTACATTTTCACATTTTTTTGGGCCCTCCTTTTCAAATTGAGCTTAATGTTACCTTCATTTAGTATTGTAATATGTTTAACACATTCGCGTTAGATCTTGGGCCCTTCTAAACTAAGTGGACCCAATTGTGCCTTATTTAGGGTGTTGTAAAGTGTGGTATTACACTTTCACACTAATCTAGGGTTTTATTTATTAAATGGGCTTCTTTATGCCTTAATTGGCCTTAATTAACGAGTCTTTCCAAGGAGAGTCCTGACATAAACCACCATCCAATCATAATTCAGTTTTTTCTGGATTGTATGGCTCAAATTTAGTGATTTGGAACTCATACGCCACCTTGGGCATATGGGTCCCACCTAAGTTTTGGGTCCTTGATCTCGATTTCACATGAATCTAAGCTTTTATTGAAAAATGTGTCCCATAGCCTAGTGTAATGTGATTCATATGCTACTTCTAGTGTATGAGTCTTGTGTGGCTTAAAATTAAATTAGATTCAAATTCTTGGTAGTATTTTATTCTCCTAGATCTAATTCCAGCTTGTAGTGTTGTAGTTTTAGGAAATTTGGCACAAACAAGTATAAATACAAGGTTATTTCACATCTTTTCTCCTAGCAACTTGATTATTCATGCACTATAGAAAAATTGAGTTCTCAAGAGCATTCAAGAGCTCATTATCAAGTGTTTTGTAGCATCATTCAAGTATCAAGCATCATGTCAAAGTCATCATGCATCATGCTTGTTTTTGAGCTATCATTTGTGATGTAGGGTTTTATGATTCAAGCAAGCATTTAAATCAATATCCATATCATTCAAGAAAGACTCAAGATCTACATCCATTGGATTTATTTCATACATGTTTGCAACACTTTATTTATAGGGTTTGGTGAGTTGCAACATATCATTTTTTTCATTCATCATTCATCCTCTATATTTCATTTTATTTCAAGGTTTGATTACCAAAACAGGGTTTGACCAAGGCAAACCCATTTCCACTAAATAAAATATTTTTCCCTCTCTTTAGTGTGTGATTTGCAAATTTATGTTAAGTCATATTGAGGAGAAATATTGGAAAGAATTTGTTAGAGTTGCAAAGTTGTTCAAGTTGTCACCTTGTTTAGAAGATCATTAAAAGGAACCTATAGAGCATAATTTAGAAATTTAGATCTAGAAATTAGGTTGATAAGATAGAGAAAAGGTTGAAGAGTAGATTCAAATCCCGATCCTCTAAAAAATATAAGTAGGACTAATACACCACTTTTGGCATATGAGTCCTAGTATAGTGGATTTTCCAATTTTTAGGTGTTCTAGAATTGTCTCAGCTATATTTTTGTTCCTACTCAGAAACCCTAATCTGGGATTAAATTGCCCAGTATATTGTATGATTCCTAGTGTGCACTAAATTCAACATTTCTAGCATTCTAGATCTTCACTCAAGTTGCTTCAGGCTTCCAGGTGCACACCTTTGATCTCTCAACTTTCTATTCTATTTTAAATACATTTCTAGGTCATTTATCCAAGCCTTGCATATCATTAGGTTTTATCATTACATATTGCATATTACTTGTCTTTCCAAGCCCTAGTTTGGTGGTGTACCCCCTTTTAGTCTTTAATCATACCCGAGGACACTCTTTAGCATATCTCTCTCTCATTCTATCCCTAAATTGAGATTTCTAGGGTTTCCTTGAATGCAATGATAGCGAAATAGGAACCCCTCATTATGCTTCATCTACTAAAAGGTGGAGCAAACTATTTCCATCATTGCATTTTGGTTAACCTACATTTAGTACATCTTAATTTTCATTTGGAGTGCATCATCATCCTAGATCTAGCTTGTATTAACTTTGCATTAGATTTTGCATTAGTTAGTTTGCATCTAGGGTTTTGAAATCTTGCATTAGTGAAATTGCATATAAGTTTCTTTTTTGCATCTTGCATATTGAATTTCATATGAAATCTAAATTTGCACTTAGCTTAGACATCATACAAACCAAAAAGCATAACTTTCACTTATAATTTTCTGAAATCTTTGGAAAAACCCTAAACTGAGACTCATACGGCCCTCTAGGCAATTTGGTCCCAATACAGGTGGTTTTGCTTGATTTCTAGGTGTTATGTAGTGATTATTATTCAACATTCAAACCTCTGAAAAGTCTTGATTGTGACTCATACATCCGTCTAGGTGATTTAGTCCCATTTCAAATTTTAAACTACATTTTCCAGCATTAAAAACTCCATTTCTTTATTTCTATTTGCTACTATTAGTTACTATTTTAGTTTATAGAGTTTTTGTTACTTTCATTTTATTACATTTAGCTTAATTTTATTTGAATCAAAATTAGAGCATAACATTTATCTTGTGTTCATTGCATCTTGAATTTCCTTGATTGTCCCTTGTATGAGCTTTTCTACTTGGTGTCCTATTGCTAATACTATAGTAAGATGAAGTTCGAGACTCATGCCATCCCATGATAGCACAATCGTAATGGATCTTGGGTTATCTAGCTCTTTCACTCCTAGTATTAAAACTAGTTCACTAGGTATGGACCATACCCTTGACAACCCTCTACCTTCAAGTAGTGTGACACATGTTGAAACAATGGTTGCTAGTATTCTGCAAGAAAACATAATCCAAATTCATGAAGACTTAGAAAACCAAAAAAAATAGGTATGTACTAAAAAATTTTCAACCACTACTATCCCTAACATATAGAACATACATCACATGATTGAAAGTGAAGAAGGAGTTGACCTTGTGTGTAACATAGTTCAAATTTTTGGAAAATATCTTACCTCAATCACTAGTTGTGTTTTACCTTTGAACAATGTAGCAAGAAAAGGAGTAATTCAAATTTCTCCTCCCACAACAATGGCCTCTATTCCTACCTATACCAACCCTCAAGTTACAACAACAATGCATCCTACTATTAATGTGATTCCTTCCTTGGGTATTTCTGCTAGCATCCCTAGTACCTTTGTGGCATCACATGTCATATGATCTCCTACCACTTTACCTCCTATAAGCATTCCATTCACTTTTCCCTCAAACACATACATACCTCCACCTTATCCCCCTCCATCTCAAAATTAAAACAATGATCCTCGCATAAATCAACTTTTGCAAACCATTTCATCCCTTCAAAAAAAAGTGTCCATTATAAATCAAAATCAAAATGACCAACCTACATATTATGTCAAAAGCAATCCCTTATCCTTGGATATATGAAGAATTTTGATGCCACAAGGTATAGAGGTGCCTACATTCAATAAATATGGGGGAAAAGAAATCCTTCTAATCATGTTTCCGCTCATACCGCCCTATGTAGTGACTTTATTCTTTAGGATAAGATCTTGGCTAAGATTTTCCCTAGATCCTTGAAGGATACCACCTTAGAATGGTTTTATTAGTTACTGAACAACTCAACTCGTTCATTTAATGAACTTGTTGAGAAATTTATAAACAATTTCTAAGTGCATATGACTCCTAAGATGACACTAGTTGATTTGATGAGATGTAAGCAAAAAGATGATGAAAAGATTATAGACTTTATTTCACACTACCAATCGCTTTATTCCCAAATTGATGTAAAAATTCCTAACCATCACCTTCAAAGGATATTCATTAAGAACTTGCAAACTAAGATACAATATAAGATTATCATGATGAAGTTCCCCTCCGTGCACTAGTGTACTGCCCTTCGTGATTACCAAAATTCGGTTAGTAGTCATGACACAACACCCACCTCTAGATGACCCGAGAAGTTTGAATCAGCAAAGAAAAACAATTTCCAATATTTTAGAAAATAGAATAAAGGATTCCTTCAACTAAATCCCCCTCATCAAACAACTCAACATGTTGATACCCAAGTGGCTGTTGTAATGCTGAAAAACTGAAAGAGCTAAATGATTAGATCTATAAACCCAAATCAACCTTTCAACATGACATTAATGAAGTTTCTCTAAAATGAAAACATATGCAATAACAAAAAAAACCTATGAAAAACCCAAATGCATTCACAAGAAATTCACTCCATTATTATCCTCTTCCACAATATCTTGCATTTGCTCTTAGATTTTACAAGCAAAAGCACAAGAAGTTGTTCAGAATTGGCTGCGATTACAATAAGACTGCAATTCATGTGTGTTGAAATGTGTGTAAAAGGCATGCTTTTATAGTTGAATTCATGGGGTGAATTCAAGTTACGATGGAAATGTGGGACAAATGATTGTAGTGGAGAAAAATGCACGCAAATGGTAAATAGATAAAATGACTAAATTAATGAATATGTGCAATATTTTAATGAATTGGATAAATGGGATATGCAATTATATTAATGTATGATTATGCACATGATTAAAGTGACATAGATTAATGATTTATGCTAATGAAAAAATTATTATGGATAACTAATATAATATTTCAATGATTAATGGATAAATAATATTTTAATGACTATAGATTTATAAATAATTTAATGAGAGAAATATTTATGAAATGGTTATGCCATGAATATGAAATGATTTATATATAAAACAAATAATGGATTAATGAATATGGAAATATGATTTAGTGTATGAATATAATGATCATGGATTAATGATTAATGAAATGGATGAGTTATGATTATGCAAATATATTTAAATGAAATGGATTGATAAGATATACAAATGGTTTTTTTCATGACCTTTTTGTTAAAACTTTAGACATATTGTAATTTTGTGTGGTAATATTATGTAAGTGGTTTTATACAATTATTTTATGTGTGTAGAAGGTAGAGACTAAAGAAAGAACAAAAAACTATATTAAATTATTAAATACACACTCCTAGAAAGGAACAAATAAAAGTTAACAATATTAATAAATAAATGTTTCATTAATAATTTCAACACATGGTGTTGGAGAAATGGAAAAATAAGGAGTAAAATAATTTTGAATAAAAATTAAGTCATTATGTGACAAGTGTCCCCATCCCATCCTATACATTATTAATTATCACAATCTATCATTATACTTAATTAATAAAATTCACCACTTTCCTAAGTCACATTAATTAATATAATACATCATTTAATCTAATTAATCAGGATTAGTGAGATGCCACTATCCTCCATAATTCATTAATCAATTAATCCTAAGTTAATTGATTAATTAATCTTCATTATCATTTTCTAAAATTTAAAATTCATTCTAATCTCCCTCACATGTGACTTACATGCACAAGTCACTATCACCTTACAACTCATCCCCACTCACTCTTGTGTGGGAGTTCACACCATGCATTTGACCTTTCCTCTTTGAGCCATTTGGGTTCCCCATGTGTGCTCACACATGGTCAAACCCCTCCTCTTTTACATGTCATTATCAAGCCAACCTCTCCCTTACATGTCATAGACATGTCAACATCTCCTCCACCCAAGGTTTTCTCACAAATCAAAAATTGTATTTTAAAATAGAATTCTCTTGCATAGGGTTATTTGGGATTGTTTTATTGAATTTAGGGTAAAAATGAATGCCTAGGGTGAGTACCTATGGGGTGGGAGCTTGTTGAGAACATAATATGACCTTTTGGGAAAAGTATAAACCCCCAAAAAGTCACTTAAAAATGAGTGATGAGTTTCATGGTCTTGGGAAAGGTGTGGGGACTTGTCATATCCACCTCTCCCAAGGTGTGCTCACACATGTGTGAGAACCCTTGGCTCCTTTCCCCATGCCATGTGGGCCTATTTTTAAAGCCTTATCCTTGTGACACTTGTCACAAGGTGAGACTGTCAATTCAAACCCCATGTTCTCAAACAATCCTAGCCATTGAATCAATCTGCAATCTTGACCCTCCGTTTACCTCCCCTCAAGTCTATAAACTGAGGCCATTTCTTCTCTCATAAAAAACACATGAATGCTATCTTTATGCTATCACTTTAAAGAAGGATTGAAAGAAGGAGAATCAAGTTGAAGAAGAAACAAGGAGAAGATTTGGAAGAAGATTTGTTGCAACTCCATCAACATCAAGGTTCCCTTTCATTTGAGTTTCTTTTAGAAAACTAATTAAATCTAGAAATTAGTTAGAATTAGGCTATTACTCTCTTTCCTATCCTTGTTTAGTGAAAATAAAATTTTAAAATAAAGTTAGAATAAATCTATTATTATTGTCCTTACCATTCTTTGTTTTTCCAAACTAAATCTAGAATGAAATTAATTTTCTTTTTTTTTCAGCTCTAAATCAATATATTTAAAAATAATAAAATTATTCTCATCTATGTTTATTTACAAAGAAATAATTTTTCTTTTAAATGTCATTATAAATATAAATTATTTTTTTATAAAATAAAATTTACAAATAAATAAATTATTACTTTATTATTGTTAAAATAGAATAAAATAGAATAAAATATATCTAAATATGTTTTATAATATTGATTTTTATATTAAAGTTATTTATAACATTTAATTATTTTAAGTTAAATTTTGAATATATATATATATATATATATATATATATATATATATATATATATATATATATATATATATATACAAGAATTAATATTCTTTTAATTTATTTAAGTCATTAAAAAAATATTTTTTATTTATTTTGAAATTAGATTGTCCTTTGAAAATAAATAAATTGATAGAATTTTCAAAAGGGGTATCAATTGGGTAGATTAAATAATAAATTATTTGGTCTAATTAACAATCAAGGGATGGGATTATTCATTAAATGAATTCAAATTATTAAAGAAATTCCATGAACTTCTTAATTTTAATAATGTTACCCTAATTTAGTAAGACAACAAATTAACTAACATCTATGATTGATGAAGATTTGGTCCAAACTATGGTTCTATGAGATAGTATTTAATTTCCTTTCAATAAAACAGAAATGATTACTCGTTATTGTTGAATATAATGAACTTAGAATATACCTCTCTTTTTCATAAATTGATGATAAACTATGAGTATGGACCTAGTTATAGAAGATTTTAAAATAGAGGAATGACAACATTTATATCTTGTGACAACACTATAACTTTATGACAATAATTACAACTCTATGATAACAGTTATGACTTTAGACATTAAATTTTAAGCTTAAATTTACATTTCATTAAATGAGAAGTTCTTTATTTTACTAAATGGTAAGTAGTAAAATTGAATTCATGCAAAAAAAATACCATCTAACTTAAGACATTAATAGTATCTCTTTAATACAATTTCTTTCTTGTTATTCCACAAACTTAACTCTTAGATTTATTGTTATTCTTCAAATAAACTTTCTCTCCATGAAATAAATTTATTTCCTTGGGATTCAAGGTTTATAACACAACATCATAGTTATCATTTAATAAATTTGCAATAAACTTAATCCTTCAACATCATGGTTATTAATTAAATTAATTTTCTCCCTTAATATGCAAGTAGATTCTATTCTTTTTAAAACAAGGTTGATTCATTTAATTACAACAAGGGCATAGTGTATCAATCATTATGTAATCTTTAGAATATTATCAAGAATTAACTTATAAAAATTAATGCAAACCTACTTGAGATAGATCATCAATTTTGAGGCATTAGTAGTATAACTTATACAATTAAAATCAAGGCTCTTATTAGATTAAGACATTGTATTGGTTTATCTATCTTAATACATTAGTGAAATAACTTAAGAAATTAAAATAAAGTCTTCTTTTGGATTATTTATTCATGCAATTCAATTAAAATTAATAAACCTTTTGTCTTGAAGCAATAGATTATGCCATGAAGTATCCTTGAGTTGGAATTATTTATGCTTTCTTAGATGGATATTTATCTTGAAAATATTAGTGTTATGCAATTTAAATCAAAACTAATTTAATTAGATTACTCTATCATATAGATTATGCAAATAGATCCAAATTTCTTTTCTAGGAAATACTAACATTGCAATACAATTAGATTCATACCATATCTGAATTAGATCACCCATCTTGAATAATTTAACATTATGTATAAGTGTTTTTATTTCACAAATAGATTTGACTATTTTCATGATTCAATTCATGGTTACAAATTTTTTTACTTTCATAGGATGTAAGTAGATGCAATACTTCTTTCTAGCAAATGTGATTTTAATAAATAGTTTTTCTTTTTAGTAAGTTCATTTAATTTTACTTAGCAAGAAGGTATAAAGTTTTTATATTACCTTTTATTTTACGTGCACAAGCTACTTTTCTTATTGTTGATAATGCATTTAATTTCCTTCTTAGATAGAAAAATTAAATAAGAGGAGGAAAACAAAAAAAACTAGTAGTGTTTGGTATTAACAGTGTCTCTGACTAACGTTTACGGGTAATGCTACCATGCCTAAGTTACTGCACTTATAGCCTTTAATAAAGCTACAACAACGACGTCTATGCAATCATCCCTATAAATCATCAGGGAGTAATAAGGAACATTTTTGGAGTTAAAATTGAAGGGGTGGGAAATCCCTCTTGGATTGATAATCTAAAAAGATAATACTATAATGGACTTACATCCGCTAGTGAAAATCATAGAAAACCCCAATAGGGTTTGGGCATGTGAATTGAATTTTAATTCTTTTATCTTTGATGTTTTGTTATTTAACGGGCAAGGGTGACATGATTTATAGGAATTTAGGACATAGATGAATTAGGAAACAAGCAAAAGATCACCATGAATCTTTATGCTTTATATGCTCCCTTATGTGGGTAGCAACCGAAGAGAAACTATCTAGGGAAATGGCCCTAGAAAGGGTTGTGTACCCAAAAAACAATTTACATCAAACAATAGATTAGAAAACAAAACTACATATTATACGCCTTGATCCCGCGCTGAAACAGTGTATGTAGGCAGTCTAGGGACGAAGTTGTCCCTAGTACGCAGGTGCTCAGGGTGGAGATTTAGGATTGGTTAAGGGTGTTTTCCTTTTTGGTCTTGTTAAGATAGATTGAGTTAAAGAAAGATAAATAAATATTAAAATTGAAGTTGGAAATTACTTGTTATACTCAGAAGGAATGCTAGATGGATTCACTTGATTCCTCGAGGCTTTAGGCCAAATTCCAAGGTAGGACTCAAGATTTTATTATTATCTGACATAATCCTAAGGACGTCGACCTTGGTACACTCCTAGTAGGGGAGTGTAGTCTTTAGAGAGTGACTCAGGACCCAAATGGTCCCGATGAGTCTAAGTCTCTAGCTAGAGAATTTTCTAACCCATGTGATTAGATGACTACCTTATTTGGATAGATAAATCTTGGTCTCGTATGGAAATTAACCTAACTAGAATGGTTAGATGCCGATCCTGGATAGATAGATGAGTCTTGGTCTCGTATGGTTAGATTCCTATCCCATATGGATAGAAGTTCCTAAGTATACAACTAATTGAACAAGACATTAAGATATTTACTTAAAAAAAAAAAGTGAAATTTTGTATTAAGGAAGTGTGGTCTCTTACAGTTTTATGAGTTTGGTGATATGCAAATGATCACATGAAGAATGCAGTGAGAGATATGATTATACAGATAATGGAATAAGTCACATGTCCAATAGATAAAAATGATTATGAAGGAATTTTTTATGTCCACATTTTCCCCTCTTTGAGACAATGTAGCCTGTCGCATTGTTTCAAAGAAAAAGATATGCCCCATTAAAAGGAAGAATGAGGAAGGATGTGTTGGAATCAAGGAACATTGAGAGGGGGGGTGAATCAATGTTCTGCAATGTTTAGCTTTATTAGTCTGATCCTTAAAGTGTTGATAACATTCAACAAAAAGAAAGATGAATGAACATAAGAGAAATAACCACAACACCATAACACAAGGATTTTTTATGTGGAAACCTTGTTAGGGGAAAAACCATAGTGGAGGTCAATCCACAATATTATCTGAGTATACTCAAAATGAAAGTTTACAAAATGGGAATGCACTTGAATTTAGGCACACTACCTAGAGATCACTACTCAAGAATAGGAAGGCTCACTTCCTTGTAGCCAAAGATTTGAACTAAGATAGTAGCATCTACATATGCCTAATTACAGTTTTGGTTAGGCTCATCAATTGATTTCTTGACCTTCTATCTAATTTTGCTCTTCTGCCATGTTTTGCTTTAACTTGCATCACAAAATCCTTAATGCACAAGTGAAACTATGCATAATCGCTTTACAAACCTTCTAACATTTGCAACACACATCAAATTACCTCATACATACATCAAAATAATATAAACAATCACTTATATACATCCACTACTATGGATTTAATCACTTCATGTTGACTTCAATAAAAAATTACAAATATTTACAAACTGTCGGCTCAAATCATGAATAATATTCAATGCACATCCACCAAAGTCAACCATAACATAGTGAGGACCCAAATCAAAATGCTCGAACACAAAAACACTTAAGTAATTACTACTCAAATATCTGCGACATGCTACATTCACTTAGTCGACCTTCTTGCACTAATGAATAGAAAATTAATCATCTAAATCTTCTAACTTGTAACCAAATTGATACAAGGCACTAAGAATCACAAATAACATAGATCATACACTAGAAAACCTTCCTTGAGATCCACAACTCAAAATACTAATAGAAATTTCATGCGAATCGATGAACACAAATCTATTGGATGCTTTGTTCTAGCTTGATTGTTTTCAATCTATCTGTTGGTATGATCAAATGATGACATGTGGATCAAATCACTGAATAGGGTTGCCATCAATAACAACACCTGAAAATGTTTGTAGTGTCTCTTTCCAACAATCTCTCCCTTTGGAATTGATGGCAACACTTAGTGAAAAATGACTAAGTGTCGGATTAGTACCAACATGAATTACACTGCCAACTTCAAAACTTCAAAAAGTTCTTCAATCACAACTCAAAAATACAACTCCCCCTAAGATGAATATACATTTTTCACTATACTACTCCCCCCCTTTGACATCAATGCCAAAGATGGGGAATCCACATACCAAAAATAAAAAAAAACTTTAAACTACATATGTACAAAATTGTTTCTACAATTTACACAAACTTGAAGATATCTGCAAAATTGTTCTTCAATAGGTTTAAGCTTGTGTCCCAACCCTTCTTGAGACTCTCCAAGATATTCATGTGACCACAGAAAAAATAAGATTGCATCTCTGTAGACTCAAGGTTCATCGGATCATTGACCGCCATAGCATCTTGTGCTTCCTTTAATGAACTCAACATTGATTCCATCTCAAGACCAATTAGGTCTCTAAGATCACAAGATCTTTCCACAATTCTATCATTATCATGCTTCAAACTCTTTATCTTGTCAATTAGGGATATAACCTGACCTTCTTGCTTTCCAACCGAAATGGTTAATGGATCAAAGGCATTAGAAATGATAGCTAACTATTTCTCATGATCCTTAATCTTCTTTTCATTGTCCTTAGTAAATTTTGACAAAGATAAACATGACTTATAGATCTTTCCACCTTCAGATAGTGCACTTTGAATATTATTAACATAGGTAGCTAACATAGATTCATCATTAGCTATCATCCCTTTCAACCTACTGAACCTTTTAGCATCAAACTCCTTCTGTACCTTGACCTTAGTTGACTTCTCAAGGGACTCAAAATGAGTACTTACAGAATTGATAAGCTTCTTCAACTCACTAAAGGGAGAACCAGATGGATCCTTAACATGAGTAGGAATGATTCTCTCTAGAACACCAGATGTAAGACTCAAAAGCTAACTATCCTCAATGTGAGACTTCAACAACTCTTCCCTAGCCTTCACCTGTGCAAATGATGTAACTTTCAATTTTTGAATTGAAGAAAAAGTAGACAAATTAATAGGACCTTCACCCAATTCAAGGTCAAACTCATCCTCTTGCTCTTCCAGAAATTTCTTCACTGCCTCTGCATTGTATCTTGCTTCCACAAGAACTTCCTTTACTTCAACCTTTTGTAATTAGGGCTGAAATATTAAGGTTAATGCAATAAAGCATATAAATCAAACCGTAATAAAAAATGAAGCACAAATGAGCATAAAGACATAAAGCATAAAATAATATTACCAAATCTTCATGCCACCATTGATTGACCTTCATTGTACCTTCTCCATTTTTTGCAATATTATGTTTGCCCTCAGATTTTTGATGAGCAACTATGACTATGACAAGACCTATGCAAATATTGAAGGATTTGATCTAAAAATGCAAGTATACTTAGATTTCTACAAGCAAGAAGTATGGAAGCATAAGTTTTGAAGCATGAAGTATGCAGAAGTGATGAAGTTAGAAAATTATCCAAGTCCCCAAATGAGTTTGACATTTTTTTTTTATAAAAAAGTCAATTTTAGATGAATGGCTAGGATTGAAAGTTTGACAAAGCCCTAAGATCAAAGGTTGAAATTACATGCGGTGACTAGCAATTAGGGTTAGGGAAAAAATAGGTTAAAATTATAAATGAATGGTTGTGATTTGATTTTGGAAAAATCAAATCAAAGGTCAAGAATGCATGTGACAAGAAGATAGTGGGCACATAAAATGAAGTTGTTGGAGAATCGAATAAGAATTTGAAATTATTTGATTCAAGAGGTGATGTTGACCTTTGGAATTAAAAATTAATTTAATTCAAAAGTGGTGGAGTCACATGACAATAAATAATTATTTCAAATTATTTACTTGGTGGGAAAATAGAAAGTGGACAATTTTAAATAAATGTTGTATTTAAAATTAGAAGAAAAGTCTATATGACAATTAAATAATTAATAATAATTATTTAATTATGGATGAAATGGATATAAGGTTTATAATAATTAAATAAAATCATAGGAATTTATTTAATTATAAAAAGACATCAGGAATTAATGACGTATTTAAATAAATAAATAAAGTTTATATATTTAAATAGTCAGGAGGAAAAAGTAACAAATAATAATTAAATAAATTTAAGGATTTATTTAATTATGGAAAGACATAAGAAATTAGCGACATATTTAAATAAAATAAATATAATTTATTTATTTAAATAGTCAGGAGGAATAAGAAATATGAATTAATTAAATAATTGAGAATTATTTAATTAATAGTTGAATTTGGACTATAGGACATAATTTAAATATTTTAATTATGTTGAGAAGTAATATGGAGAAAAATAAAGTTTGTAGACCTAGGTCAATTTTATGTGTCTACATTTTTCCCCTCTTTGTCATAATGCAATCTTTCGCATTGTGACAAAGAAAATAAATCACAGTCATGCCCCAACGAAGGTAGTATCTATGCCCCCTCGGGAGAATTTTAAAATTTTGACCTAGGAATAGAAAATTTTGGAAAGTGTCCCAACAAGTCAAGTTGATGACCAAAAAAGCGATGGTGCAAATGGTTTTAGATTTCAAGGAGTGTAAAGCAACCAAAAAGGTGGTCCAAGTTAGTCAAAAAGAACCTTCAGTAATAAAAGGTTTGATAAATGCTATTTGACCTTATAAATAGGTTGAAAAAGGGGTAAAAGTCAATTCAGTTTCACTTTTAACCTTTGTAAATTTGAGAGCTCAAAGCAAGGACTTTGGTGAAAATGGTGATTCTAGTGGCCGAGCACTGCGGGGAGATCATGTAGACCTACAGGTGACTAGAGGGCTCAGAGCCAGCGATACGTACCCCTATCTTTGTCATTTCATCATTTTTTGTGTCATTTTTAGGGTTTTAGGTCAAATAACAAATGTGTTGTGACACATATGCGTGTGCGTAAGCTACATTTGTGCATACGTTCGATGCATTTGATGCGTTGTGATGCAAACACAAAATGTCATTAGGCTAGTACAATAAAGTGCAATGCATTTGCGAAAAATAATGACACATTTTCCAGGTCGCACCTTAATCGAATGATGTAATGTCGCATTCAAAATATTATGACGCATTCATGGACTCAAGTGACGCATTTGAACTGAGTGATGCATGTGACAAAAATCAAGACGCAAGTGCTCTGTTATGATGAAAAAGTGAGCGGGAACGATACAATTGATGTACAAAATGACACAAATGCCTAATTGCGACACAAATGAAGTCAATGCGACACATTTGACTTTGACTTTGACAAAGGCTGACTTTGTTCAATTTCAAATTTTAAATTCTTGTAAGAAAGTGAAATGATAATGATTTGTTTCAATAAGGTGTTGATGCGTGTTTTGACATGTTTAGAGATAGTTAGCGTTGATTTATACGTGAGGATGCAGGCCATCCACGTACAAATTTTGGGACCAGCTGCGGGAGAGAGAGTGACAATGATTGATGTGATTGGGACTTTACTATGTCACCTATATGCCCATTATCTGGGAAAATAAAGGGGCTTCTAACTACACTTTGTGAGAGATGGCATTCAAAGACCGGCTCCTTCCATTTGCCGACAGGGGAGGCCACTGTCACCCTTGAGGATGTGTATTAGATCCTTCACCTACCGATTCGAGGAGAGCACATAGTATACGACCCACAACATGGGTATCAGACATTCACTACCTATGATCATGATTAGGGCATAGGGTTGGGGATTGAGGGCTATGAGATCTGCTGGGAGTTCATGGTAGAGAATTATGGGAAATTTTATGCCCTTTTGGCCACATTGATTGAAGGTGTACTGATTCTTGACCGCCGAGGACACAGATTTCTCATTGGCTAGGGTGATGTGCTCATCGGGATGAGATGAGACAGGACTGTGTATGCCTGGGGACCTTTCCTATTGGGGATGCTATATCATTAGCTACATGAGGTGGCCTACAAGAGAGCGCAAAGCATTGGTTGTGGGATGACGCTCTTGATGATTTGGGTGTGGGAGAACATTCTATTTTTTGTCCGCCTATCCAAAGACCACAATTGGCGGATGGAATGCCATATGTCTATTATTATGCGGGTGATTTGTAGTAGAACCGAGTTGGAGAGACAGGCTACTAGAGGCACAAGATTGACACCATGATATCTTTCATCTAGAGGCCATATAAGGACTCTGGGCAGTGGGAGGATGAGACCGATCATCTCCGTTTTGCAAGTAGTTCAAATACTTGATTGGTCAGACTGTGCAGAGTCAGATGATTATTGAGATGTACCTGCCGCAGAGTTTACTATAGTAGTTTGGCGAGTAGCAGGGTGTTCCTATGGGTACAACTAAGTATGCTAGGTCATCTAGAGAGTTAGCATGGGGTCCACCAATATCTATGCCATTTGCAAAGTAGCAGATCGATGGGCTGGTGGCGCAGTAGTGGGGATGGAGCGAAGGGGTTGCAGATCTAGGGACCACATCAAATTATTATTTATGGTGGTAGACTCATCACCCAATGCCTTTGATAGATCTAGATGGACTGACGCTTGTTGATAGGAGATCAGTCATACCATGTGTGCCACGGGGTGGTCGAGGAGGTAGAGCTAGAGATAGGGGGAGAGGCAGAGGCCGAGGGAGAGATGGAGATGATGAAGATGATGGGGGAGATGGGAGGAGGAGGAGAGGAGGAGATGGTGGGAGGAAAGCTAGGAGGGTGAGACAATGTGTAGACCGAGTGCCCTTGGTACTGATCCTTGAGGCATTCGAGGAGGAGAGAGAGGAGGAGTTGAGGTAGGAGGGGAGACATGAGGAGCATGTGGCAGAGGAGGAGGCTAGACAGGAGATGGAGATGGAGGTTGAAATGTTGAGGGATGAGGGAGTCAGAGGAGAGGAGGACATAGGAGAGGAGGACGATGTCGGAGACGATGATGATGCCATAGATGAGGCAGAGTAGCTACTGAGGTGGAGGATGGTAGAAGGGGATGAGGATGCACCTTTAGGATCACCACTTCCACATGATGAGACTATAGATCAACAAGTAGCAGACCTGTAGAGGAGGTTGGATGAGAGCACGATGTAGGTTAGGGCCTTGCAGGAAAATTTGGAGGTGGCTAGATTAGAGTGAGATCAGGAAGTGATCTGCCAGTAGTATTCAGCTCAGTGGTGCATAGAGTTTGAACGATTATGCACAGGACCATCACGGAATATGGTGCGAGAGTTTTCTAGGGTTAGCACCCATCTGGGATGGTACAAGCTATTATATGAGAAGGCGATGTCACCTAAGAGGTAAGATCCCACCTTGACATGATCACAGATGAGGACGGGCCGTGGTAGTAGTAGCAGCCAGAGTAGTGTAGGGGGATCCACTTCCTTAGGACATTCATTAGGGCACAAGTCTAGCTACTCCCATAGGCATGCCTCGAGTCATAGGTCAGGTCATAGTCATGGTTCCACTGGGTCAGGGTACAGGTCAGCACACAACCAACCTCCAGTGATAGATCCATCAGTCGCAGTGTCTTTGTAGCCTCATGTTACCATAGAGATAATGTTGTCAGTACAAGTTATAGTGGTAGGTCCTTTTGCTTCCCAGGCATAGGTTATAGTGATAGATCCTTCAGCTTCCTAGGCACAGGTTATAGTACCTATGGTGGCATCCATTCCATTGGAAAAGCATCGATCCCCTAGGTCTTCTCCATGAGGGCATGAGGAGTTCTCAGCATAGACATTTTAATTATCATCTTGCATTAGGACATATCAGACAATTATGTTATGACATTTATATTTGACCATTGAGCCTGTAAGCTCTTATTTTTGGGATATCTCATGACTCTATCCTGTGACATTGGTTTTAAGGTGATATATATGATGAAATATTGATGCGGCCTATACGTGTTATGTGATGTGATGTGATTTATGCATTATGATGTATGTTTATGTGATGATTATTATGATGATGCAGTTATGGTTATCATGTGATTCCTATATGAATTATGCATTTATGATTCCTATGATGATTTGTTATTTCTATGCCATTTCATGTATACTTTTATGATGGTTATTTATGATTTGATGCCATGGTGATGTGATGGTTATTTATCAGTCATGATGATGCTATGCCATGGATGATGATGATATGCATAATGTATTTATTTGAATGGATGCCATGTTTATGATTATGTTAATGCATGACTATGTATGATGCAATATGTGATGCAATGTATATGGTTTTGATGATGTATGTATGGACCTATTGCAATGCCTATATGATTATGTATGTACTTATGTTTTTGTTTGTCACAGGATATCATCATGAGATGGACAGGACGAGATGAAAAGATAGGAGAAGATGAATGTTAGCGTGGAGACCAAATCCTTCAACATATTACTATAAGGCTTTAATAATTATTGCTCTTAATCATCATTGGGTAGATTATTGTAATGGACAACAAACACCATGATATGACATAGATCAAGGTGTGCTAGTTTGTACCATCACATAAGACAAGCAGTCATAGACAAGGATGATCATGACTCATACTGAGAGTGCAATTGCCCCAGTCTTTTCATCATAACCAACCATAAGCATAAAAAGAAAATAAAGATCGGTCATGAAATGTCGTTGCTCCTCTAAATCTTATTGTCAGGACATCCTTGAGGAACTTGCAGCATGACTACCAAAAATACAAGACAAGACAATCATCATGATACGTCACTACTTCTATAAATCCTATTGTTAGGACATCACTGAGAAACTAGTAACATGATGAAAAATCAAAAAATAAGTGCCAAGTGTTTGCCAAGTGTGTCTGAATGCTAGGTGTTTTGATGTTAAGGTGTCAAGTTTGATGATATCGAATGCCAAAAGGTGCCAAATTTGTCAAATGTCAAGGATGTGTTTGACAATGTGAGAGTGTTGAAAATGTCAAAGGTGTCATGTTTGACGATGTCTGAATGTCGAATAAGTTCAAGAAGGACACATCCTGAATAATGTCGATGCTAAGAGGATCAATCCTCAAATGTCAAGAGGATCCCTTGAAATTCCAAATGATAGTGATGGTACCTAGGAAGGATGCATCCTAAGGTACAAATGACAAAGGTTGTTCTTCAGAAGGACTCATCTGAAGAATAACCAAGATTTGATTGTTTGACTGAGTTTGATTTGTTTTGATAGAAATTGTTTGAAGTTTGACTGAAGTTTTGATAGAAAGTTGACTATTGTTGACTACATGTTAATGTTGACATGCTGATGTGTTTGATGTGTTTATTGAAAAATTGCTAGAGTTAGGTTGCAGTAGTTTGCTTGTTTGACTTGAAGACATTTTGACTTGTGTTCCAGTGTAGTGTCATGAACCCTAATGGACTGACCTAGTGCGGTCTCAGGGGCTCATTGATTGATGGCCTTGCCTACATCATACACTCAGAGACTTCGTAGTTCGACATGACCAATGAATTTGTCTCGATGACCCAAGATTGAGCCATGATTTTTATTTTGACAACCTAAAAGGACTGACCTAATGTCTCAGGGGCTCCAAGGTGAGCCTTGCCTACATAGCAAATGTGCAAAGAGAACGTAGTTTAGACAAATGACCAAGACTGATTGACTCAATGGACTTGACAAGAAATTACTCTATTTTTGTGTTTTTTGAGATGTTTGATTTTTTTGGATTTGTTCAGGACATTTTTCAACATTTAGGTCTCTTTTTTTTAGACTTTTTATGATTTTTTATGACATTTTTAGGACTTTTTCGATTGTGGAAACCATGTGCGATACCCACTATAGTCACATGATGAAAAATTTCCCCTAGTCAAGTCTAGGACTAGCCAACTAGATGGATGTAGAAAGGATGTGTGTGGGGTGGTAGATGAATGATATACATGACTTGATGTCAATCATTATTAGCCATGGGAGAAAATGATGGGGTTTTTTGTGATGGGTGGTGTCAGAAATGCGATTGTATATTATGGACTAAGACAAATAGAGTGACAATAGATGGAAGAGTAATGACCAACTATGCATGATGCCTGTTTGCTAGATTTTCACCATGGTACTTGTACAAAGTGCTTGTTTACCAAGTTTTCACTTTTGGACAAATTATTTCTCTTTACTATTTTTGGCATTTTTTTTTTTGTATTTTTAAGGTTTTCGTCCTGACTTTTTGATGCTATGCATAGAACTTGTGAAGATGTACACCGTTGATAAGCTCTATCAGTTGTTCACTGTCTAGAGTAGCTATCTGATATGCTCCATAACCAAAAGAGGATATGATGACGTAAGGACCTAGCCAATTTGGTTCGAACTTGCTAGGTTTTTCTCTGTTAGCCTAATTCTTATGATTTTGCTTGAGAACTAAATCACCAATGTCAAACTTCTTGACCATGACTTTCTTGTTATAACTGCGATAGAGCCGATTCTAATATGCCTATAGATGGTTCAGGGAATTATATCTTCTTTCCTTTAACATCTCTAGCTCATGTAGTCGTGACTGTCTGTATTCTTCAGCATCTATCAAACCCTTCATTGAGAATCTTAAGGATGGAATTAACCTCAATGGCCAATATGACTTCAGCTCCAAAGACTAGGGTGAATGGAGTGGCTCTTGTAGGTGCGTAGATGCTGGTACGGTAAGCCCACATAGTAGGGTTAAGTTGGATGTACCAGTCACGACCAACGTCATTGACAGTCTTTTTGAGAATTTTAAGGATGATTTTATTGGGCACCTCAGCTTGACCATTTCCTTACGGGTAATATGGCGTTGAGAAATGATGTTGAATATGGAATCACTCACATAACTCCTGAATGTCTTGATTTTTGAATGGATGTCCATTGTTTGTGATGATGGACTGTGAAATACTATACTGGCAAATGATGTAGTTAAGAATGAATTTGGAAATTTGTTTTTTGGTTATGTATGTAAGGGAGATGGCTTTGATCCACTTAGTAAAGTACTCAGTGGTGGTGATAATGAATTTGTGGCCATTAGAAGAGGTAGGGTGGATTTTTCCCACGAGGTCGAGTCCCCACTGTGCGAAGGGCCATGGAGATGTAATTGGCTGAAGTTCTTGGGTTGGAGCATGAATCAAATCACTATGTATTTGACATTGGTGATGAGTCCTGACAAACTCAAGTGCATCTTTTTCAATGGTCAACCAATAATATCCAAGTCTCATTATATTTTTGGCTATAGTAGGACCACTTGAATGAGACCTGTATATACCCTCATGTACTTCACGTAAGGTTGTGCATGCTTCATTAGTGTTGAGACATCGAAGAAGGGTGTTTTCGAAGCTACGACGGTAAAGGGTGTCGCTGACGATGGTGTACTGGGCGGCTTTTGGGATAAAGGAATTTCTGTGGTTGTTGGATAGGTTGGGGGGAAGGGCTTGGGACTTGAGATAGTCATAAATTTCTTAATACCAGGGAGAATCGGGACCAACAAACTCACATACCATCTCTGATTCTAGGATATCATATGTAGGGACCAACAACTATTCTACCAAAAACTCAAATTGTGGCACATTACTTGGGATGTCTAGTAGAGAGCCAATTGTAGCCATTATGTTTGCTGCCTTATTTTGTGCTCTTGGAACTTATTCAAAAGTCAACATGTGAAAATATATCTGGAAGTTGTCAATCATCCATTTGTAAGGCATTAATTTCTCATCGTTGGTGCCATAGTCATCATTAACTTGGTTGATGACTAGCTGGGAATCTCCATAAACATGAAGTGTCTTGATTTTCCATTTTACGGCCATTCTGAGTCCTATCACAAGTGCCTCGTATTTTGCAATATTATTTGTACATGGGAAAGCTATGCGGAATGACTTAAGGATGGAGTCTCCTTGTGGAGTGATAAACAATATTCCCACCCCCGATCCATGACTAGTATGAGGCCCATCAAAGTATAGCCTCCAAAGTGACTTAGGTTTTTTGTGAAATATGGACTAATCGGGAAAGTCTACCACTAATAGATGATCACTTTGTACAGGTGGATCTACCAATTGTTCTTCTATCACTTGTCCTTTTATGGCCTTTCGTTCTACATATTGAATGTCATACTCGCTCAAGATCATGACCCATTTTTCTAGACGTCCTGTCAATGTTGCGTGACTCAAGATATATTTCAAGGGGTTAATCTCTGCTATCAACTATGTCATGTGATTCAATATATAGTGTCTTAGCTTTTGAGCAGCAAAGACAACTGCTAGACAAGCACATTCAATGGACATATAGTTTAACTCATATCCCACCAATGTCTGACTAATGTAATATATGGCCTGTTTCTTTTCATCATGATCGCTTTGTGCCAGTAATGCCCCCAGTACTGAAGTTGTTGTAGAAATGTATAAGAACAAATGTTTCCCTTCGATAGGTGGCATTAAAACAAGTGGTGACAAGAGATAATATTTTATTAGTTGAAAGGCTTCCTATCTATCCACAGAAAGGGGATACCCTTGCACAAAAGGTATTGAAATGGTTGACACTTGTCAGCCAATTGGGCTATGAAGCGTCGGATAGATTGTAACCTACCTTGTAATTTACTAAGTTCACTTATACCATTTAGAGGAGGCATGTCTAATATTGCTTTCACTTTGGCTAGATCAACCTCAATGCCTCTACGAGAAACTATGTATCCCAGAAGTTTTCCTGATGTTACGCCAAAGACACATTTCTTCAAATTCAAGCGGACCTTGTATTGTTCCAATCTCTTGAAGATTTTTTCTAACACATTCAAATGATCTTTTCTTGTCAAAGATTTAGCCAAAAGGTCATCCACGTAATCTTCCATTATCTTGTGCATCATGTCATGAAATATCATTGTCATAGCTCTCTAATACGTGGCACCTACATTTTTAAGACCAAAAGGCATGACATTCCAACAGTATGTACCCCAAGGACAAGTGAATGTTTTTTTATGTTGATCTTCGGGGGTAATACGAATCTGATTATAACCTAAGAAACCATCCATGAGGGACAACATCCCGTATCCTGCCATGAGGTCAACTCTGATATCTATGTTTGGAAATGGAAAGTCATCTTTTGGACATGCTTTGTTTAAGTCTCTAAAGTTTGTGCAGACGCAAATCTGACCATTTGGCTTTGTTATCGGTACAAGATTAGATATCCATTATGCATAGTCGATAGACCGTATGAATCCTACGTCTAGCAATTTCTTGAGTTCAATTTTGACTAATAGGGCGATTTGAGGATGCTTTTTGCTCAAATTCTATTTTACTAGTTTAGTGTCTGGAAGTAGTGGCAAATGGTGCAAAACCAGTTCTAGATCCAATCCAGGCATATTGGCATATGACCATGAAAAATTAATCTCACTCTGCAAATAATTTTTGGAACTCAGGTTTCTCTTCTTCTATCAGGGATGTTGCAAACAGGACCATTTTGGGATCTTCTGTTGTTGATATGTTGACTTCTATGGTGTCCTCTATGGGAATTATTGATTTCTCTTGAGTCATGGGAAGAAAGTACAGTCCTCCATCTTTGGGCACCTCAAAGAGGTTTTCACTCACAAATACATCCTTTATTTTTACTTTTTTGTCGTTAGAAGGTGCCTTTCAGTTTTCACCTAAAGACGTTTCATTTTTTGTTTTATTTTTATTTTTCATTTTATGACTAAAGGATGGAGCAGTCTCCCCAAAGTAAGCTACACAATCTAGGTCAATAGAAAATCCAACCTTGTGATCACGACTAGGTATTCCCTCACATAGTCCCATAAATTCTGTAATGGCCTCATCATTCTAAAATATGTCTATGACTGGCAAGCCTTGTTGGTCCCAATCAATTAGTTGTGCACAGACTAAGGAGATACCATTGTCAGTATTGGTGAATTATGGGGAGTATGTGAAAAACATGCAAATGGATTGAAAGACATTGAAAATGAAGTTTTCATCATCCAATTCCCAATAAGATTCTATGCAATATTCTCCTTCACTTGACTTATACTCATTGTCAAAATAAGGGACAAAAGAACCATCATTATGGTCAGTAGTGTCATGTGACAACTCAGATGAATCCAAATGATGGTGATTAAGTTCAAATGGTTGGGAAGATAGGTCGGGTGTATGGCTAATAGGATTGTTAGCTATGTCAATTTTAAATGTTTGCCAAAATCTTTGTTTAGAGGTAAGTTCTCTAGGTTCAAGGAACAAGTCATCAAGGCAACAGTCACTTAGGGATCATTGGGAGCCAAATTCCCATTCATGGGAGTCAGTTTCGGTAAGGGATTCCTCAATATTCTTGACACTTTATGAAGTATTCACGCTCTCACTTGAAATTCCATTGGTATGTTGATCATCATTTTTCGGGTAGACCATACCCTAACCTAAGATATTTTGGTCATTTGAAAGGTTCTATGGGCTCTCTTTGCCCAATTTTGTTTATGCCAAGACCACTATTTCCATCATAGCCTTTAGCCTTCATCATGTCATATCCTTTGCCATATATCTTAACTAGTAATGGGGGTAAGTATTTCATTTCTTTATAAAGCCATCCTGTTATGTCGGCAATGTCTTCATTGTTCATGTCCCCCCATTTTATGATTTTTTTTTTTGTGGAACTTTGAAGATCTCTTTAGGTTCCATTATGAAACATGACCAACCATAGACCTTAGGAGACTTGGGTATTGTTGTGATGCTATATTCCGTATTCAATTTGAATTTTCCATAGCCTAGGTCCTAGATCTTGATAGTGGACTTAGCCTTAGGAAGTGAGGGAGATGATGGCATGGCAGAAGATTTGAACAAAGTGGACATGGATGATGAAGTGAGTGTGGACAGGTCAATGAATTTATAAGAAGAAGAGATGGGAGCCTTCTGGTTGATGGGAAATTGATGTTCGAAGATACCCCTTAGATTGGTGCAATACTAAAAAGGATCGGGGTCTCCATATATGGTGATCTTTGTGTTGTCAAAAGGAAATTTTAGGCATTGATGGTAGGTGGATGGAACAAATTTTAGGATGTGAATCCAAGGTCGGCCAAGCAAGATCATGTTATAGGGTAACTCAAGATCCAAGACTTGGCATGTTGTGTCTATAATGACTAGTTCAACTCTGATAGGAAGAGTGATAACACCTCGAGAGGAACATTCTTTTTCATCATACGCCTTTATGATTGTACTCTTTGTTGCATCTACACAAGCATCAAAAAATCCTAGAGCCTTAACTAGTTTTAAGGAGAATATATTTAGTCCTACTCTACCATCTACTAAAACACATCTGACCTTGTGCTAATGGATGCAAATTGTAATGTGTAATGCGTCATTATGGTTGGACTTTGGTGATGAATAATCATGCTTTGAAAATGTTATATGATGAGGTGTAGTGAGATATCCTACCATGGCTTCAAATTGGTTGACATCAATGTCTTGAGGGATAGTGGACTCTTGCAAGGTCTTGTCAAGTATAGCCTTATGTGCAGGAGAAATGCGAAGCAACTCAAGTATGGAAATTTGCGCAAGTGTTTTTCCTAGCTGGTCAATGAGGTTAAACTGACTCTTAGGTTGGCACTACTTTATAGATGGGCCTGATTATGGTTGTTTTACGGATAGACTGGGTATTGTAATTTTTTGTTTCCGAGGAGGTGGACCAACTATTGTTATTTTTCTACTTTGAGTAGTAGCATTGCATTTAAATTCTCTTTTGATAGTGATGGTATTGACAGATTCATCATCGGTTTGGACGTTATTAATGATGGTTCCTCTTGAATAATCAAATGCAACGCGAGTGTAATTGGCTTGATTGTTATTAGTCTTGGGACCTGATGTGGAGGTTGAATTAGAGCCATGGTCTTGTAGTTGGTTCTTATGAATCGTATGGTCTGCATTGGATGCAAATTGTGGCCCACCCACACTAATTATGCGATTTTCAATGAGGTCTTGTACAATGTTTCTTAATTGCCAACAAGAAGATTTTTTATGCCCTTTAGCCTAATGAATATAATAGAAAGTGTTATCGTCCTACCATGATGGTTTAAACTACCTTGGGTCATATGGCTTAGGGTCCTCAAGTGTGATGAGACCATTTTGAAGGAGCTTCTTAATGACATCCTCAATTGGTTCTCTCAAAGCGGTGTATGTTCATCTTTTCGGAAACTGTGTTGTCTGGCAGGGCTGTCCTTGACTTTGACTGTTCTAACCATTTTGGTTATTTTGAATGAAATTGGTGGGGGGTGTCAATATTGTTGTGGGTTTTTTTTGTGGCTGAGCTGAGCCTTTAAGAGAAAGCACTGGTCCCATCATGTTTGCAGCCTTGGCATCAACAACATTGTCATTGGTAACATGTTTATTTTTGACCCAATACATATTTTTGTTTGTGGACGGATTTGCGTTTGTGTTTTTAGGACCATATTTTAATTCCCCTTTAGCAATGAGAGCTTTCTCAACCTAGACACCTTTTTCAACAAGGTCTGTGAAGGTTGTGCAACAATGAACTTGCAATCCATATTTCAATGGGCCTAGGAGTGTTTGGACAAACATGTCAACCTTTTCTTTCTCAGGTATGTGAATGTGGTAGTGACTTGCTAGACTTCTCCATCTTTGGAAGAATGGGATAAATGTTTCACCAGCATCTTCTTGTGTAAGATTGCATAAGCTAGTGATGGAGGTGTCCATGTCAATGTTATACAAATAATTTTTTCACAAATTTGTCTTTTAGTTCATCCCATGTTTTTATCCCTTCTAGAGTGGAGAACCATTCAAGCGCAGGTCCTATAAGACTCTTAGAGAAAAGTCTCATCAAGTAAGTTTGTTCATAGGAAATTTCCATACAGTTGGTTGTGAATTCTCGAATATGTTCAATAGGATTTTTCTTTCCCTTGTATTTGGTAAAGTGTGGTGCCACATATCCAAGAGGGAATGGTAGCATGTATAAATTTGTGTCAAAAGGATGTAAGCATAGGTCATATGACATGTGTGACTTCTTGTCAGACGTTTGCATGTTTTCTATGGTTTTTTGTAAGTGAGCCACTTGAGCTGTCAAGGCATTGATTATGGGATTATTTGTTGCATCACACATGGGAGTGATAGGTATCCTATGGGTCCCCATTTGTTGTGAAAATATGTTGGTGTTTTTTTGTGGGATTTTTTTTGGTTTGCATGTTGTTGGTATTGAAAGTTTAGATTAGGGACTTGTTGATGAGTCTGAATATGTGATCAATATGTTAGAATGTGCCCTCCAGCCATTTGAGTTGAAATATGGGGAATATGTTGACCATGAATATTTTGGTGTCCAAATGATAACATATGTTGTGTATTTGGATTACCTTGTCCAAATTGTTGGAATTGTCCATGGGGAATGTTCATTTTTTTCCCTTAGGAAGTATTGGTATTAAATTGTGATGATGTGTTAACATTTGGTTGTGGTCCTCGAATAAAGACACATCATTTACTTCCTCCAAAGGGATTGAATGAGGTACCAATGAAAGGATTTGATGATGAGGCACCCATGGCACTAGATCAAGCTCCAAATAGAGGATTTGAAGAGCTTTCCCCCATTGATGAGGACCCAAAGGTGGCACCAACTGACTGTGATGATATTGTTTGGAATTGATTGTGACATGGCTTATGACATGGTTGGTGTCCCTCCCACGGATGTTGCATTGATTGAATTGGAATTGTTTTGATTAGTTGTGTCATGGGAGGTAGAATTAATGGTACTTGTGGTAGTTTGCGAGGTAGCACCAACAAAAGCATTGCTTGTATTATTTTGAGGTTGACTAGTGTTGGGAATGTTGTTTGTATTGTTGACATTATGGTCGGGTGATGTTGGTCTCAAAGTGTTAATGTCAAAGCCACGTGGTAACTTAACCCCTTGGTCTAAGAGCATGGAAAGATATCTTTGAGGGTCATGTAAAACTAAGTCTTCCACAAAGGAGGCTATGTTAGGATTTTGCGCTGCAGCTTCTAAGTCTTCTATGTATACTTGTCCATGTTGGTCTCTTTGCATAAATGGTTCAAAAGGGCTTCATGATGAAGATGGAATGTTCATCTCACTGAAAGGATTTATGAAAGATTTTTCTTGGTTCATTTCATTGGAAAAGATGTAGGTATTGTTTCCTTTTCCAAAATTATCCATTTTTCTTCTTTTTCTGTGAAGCCTAGTCTCAACCATATAAGGTATTGCTAAAATTAGGAAGAGGATGAAAATGACAACTAAATGACACTATGTTTTTGAATTTTTTGGATAAAGGATGACAATGCAAGACTATGTTTTTGGATTTTTGATAAAGGATGACAATGCAAGGTGATAATGACATTTTTCTAAGGGAGATGACCAATGCAAGGTGATAAGGTTGTCAAGAAAGGATTCCAAATGCCAAGGTGACAATGAAGACTAATATGAAAATGTTGACTAAGGAAATGACCAATGCAAAGTATAGATGACAAATGAGGACTATGATGGAAGTTATGACAATATTTTTTGATTTTTAAGGATAAGATATGCAAGGTGAGGACTAAAATTATTTGAATGTCTAAAGTATTCAAATGCAAAGGCCTGAATGATTTGGAGGAAGGTTGTTTAACCACCCTATGCTTGATCTATGTCTCAATTTTGGAATATCAAAGGACTTGTTTGAAGGACTAAATGACAAGGACTAAATGACAAGTGAGGTTTCCTAACTAGATTTTTGAGTTGGAAAGGTCTCACAAAAGGACAATGACTAAAGAAGATAATGATGACTAAGTCCAATGATAACCTACTTTTGAAAGTCAAGATTTTTCTAAGTATGGTAAGGTTGTCCTATTCCAAAATATGCAAGTGAAATGAGAACCTAAGTGCTAGTTCATGACTGAAAATGAAAATGGTGAGGCCTAATGATGAGACTAAAATTTGAAAAGATGACCCTATGGTAAGATGCAAGCTAAAGTGTGCAAGAAATGGGAGATTTGAGCAATTTTCTGATCTAGTTTTGACATAATGCTTCTAGAAAAATATTTTTATGGACATTTTGGACAAGTTTGACTTTGGTTTATGGTCTGTGATAGAGTCTTGTTTTTTCAAGAAAATGCATCATTCTAGGTCACAGATGCATCTCAGTATAGCAGATGCGGCTTGGTTTCAGTGAATGCGGTGTTACAGGAAGAAATTGTGGCTCAGTATTGTGATTACAACTTTTTGACAAGAAAATGCAGTGTGAACCAGGAAAATGCGGTTCTCTGCAAGCTGAATGCTTTTTGACAGAGTGAATATGACATTTTGAAAGTTGAATGCGGTACAACAAATCAAATGTGTCACAACATATGTGGTGTAGAAAGCAAAAAGTCTAATTTTTTTGCAATTTTGGTCAAAATTCTTAGTTGTTTAAGGTTGATTTTTTGTTTCTAGATCTGAAAGTGATGTATTATTTTGTTTGAATGTCTAAAAACATAGAAAACATAATATTTTGTCTTTTGAAACAAGGACAATGAAGACAAGCATGATCCTAGGTTAGGCCAAGACAATATTCACTAGATTCCATGTGGGTTTCCCCAACCACACTTATTCTTAGCGTGTGAATCCAGAAGCTTGACTGCACAGGCTCCCCCTTACAATGCACTACTTCTTAGGCCAACCAAGCTTCCAACCCCCATAAATATCCCATGGCAGGTTGATCACCTCTACTAAGAACTACGATAATGTGGATTCCTTCACAACGGCTGTTGTTGCACTAGCAAATAGAAGGATTTTGGCTACTACACAAAGGTGTTTAGTTCGGGGTGCCCATTTGAGTGGCCATACATGGGGAAAAAGATTAAGCTCTGTTAAAGGAGGGATTCTAGCCTGAAGATGTTACACTCAATAGGGTTTTGGGGAATCCTACTTTGTCCATATGACACATCCACACTCGTAATCCTAGGCTTTCCCTTAGGATTCACATTTATATACCGGTCGAGGGTAGCTCAACCAAAGAGCTCCATTGTCAGTTTGAGTCACTTTGGGGTGAGTACTTTTTCCCACCAAGGAAGGCCAAAATTCTAGAGTCAATAAATATTTCTCTTACACCCAGGATCGCACAAGTGCACAAGGGGAGAGGATACTTCGATTATTGAATCAAGATAAACACAAAAATGGATGGGTTTGGTTTTCTAATCACTTAGTTTGCACAAGGTGAGAGAATAATCACCTACCACCCCAAACACAATCAAGTAAGAACAAGCAATGTTCTTTTTAGTGCACAAATTGAAGTGCTTTCTAATCTAGAAATCAACAAACCTAATGTTTCAAAAATGATAGCCTTGGAAAATCGAACCTACAAAACCACAAGTTAGTAGTTTCAAAAAGAAGATTTCTTGGACCCACGAAAGACTCAAAGCCACATGCTACAACAACTCATTAGTAATCAAAAAATTCCTACACTACAGATTGTAGAAAGGAAAAGAAGAATGCAAAAAGAAATCAAGTCAAATCTAAAAAAACCTGAGAGAAAAAGTTTACCAGACGAATGCATCACAACAGAGTGATTGCGTCGTTCCATACAACAAATATGGCTCGGTTCTGCATTCTGCAATCTGTTAGACAAATGCAACAACTTGCAAGTTGAATGTGTCACTATGCAAAGCGTATGCATCACAATAGAGAAAATGTGTCGTTCTAGGTAGTGAATGCAGCACGAAATATCAGATGTGTCATTCTACAAAGCAAATACGTCACGGTTGTACCTATACCTACAAAACAAGAAAATTTCATATGGAAAAATAAAATATGTGTGATTTTCATGTCAGGTTCACCAATGTAATTAGGGCTAAAATATTAAGGTTAATGCAATAAAGCATATAAATCAAACCCTAATAAATAATGAAGCACAAATGAGCATAAAGACAAAAAGCATAAAACAATATTATGAAATCTTCATACCACCATTGATTGACCTTCATTACACCTTCTTCATTTTATGCAATATTATGTTTTCCCTTAGATTTTTGATGAGAAACTATGACTATGACAAGACCTGAGCAAATATTGAAGAATTTGATCTAAAAATGCAAGTATACTCAGATTTCTGCAAGCCAGAAGAAGTATGGAAGCCTAAACTCTAAAGTATGAAGTATGAAGAAGTGATGAAGTTAGGAGATGATCCAAGTCTCCAAATGAGGTTGACATTGCCTTTTTATAAAAAAGTCAATTGGAGATGAATGGCAAGGATTGAAAGTTTGACAAAGCTCTAATATCAAAGGCTGAAATTGCATGTGACAACTAGCAATTAGGGTTAGGGAAAAATTAAGTTAAATTTTGAAATGACTGGCTGTGATTTGATTTTGGAAAATTCAAATCAAAGGTCAAGAATGCATGTGACAAGAAGATAGTGGGCACAAAAAATGAAGCTGTTGGAGAATCAAATAAGAATTTAAAATTATTTGATTCATGAGGTGATGTTGACCTTTGGAATTAAAAATTAATTTAATTCAAAAGTGGTGGAGTCACATGACAGTAAATAATTATTTCAAATTATTTACTTGGTGGGAAAATAAAAAGTAGACAATTTTAAATAAATGCTTTCTTTAAAATTAGAAGAAAAGTCTATATGAAAATTAAATAATTAATACTAATTATTTAATTATGGATGAAATGGATAAGGTGGAAAATACTTAAATAAAATCATAGGAATTTATTTAATTATAAAAAGACATAAGGAATTAATGACGTATTTAAATAAATAAATAAAGTTTATATATTTAAATAATCAGGAGGAAATAGTAGACAAATAATAATTAAATAAATTTAAGGATTTATTTAATTATGGAAAGACATAAGAAATTAGCGACGTATTTAAATAAAATAAATATAATTTATTTATTTAAATAGTCAGGAGGAATAAGAAATATGAATTAATTAAATAATTGAGAATTATTTAATTAATAGTTGAATTTGGACTATAGGACATAATTTAAATATTTTAATTATGTTGAGAAGAAATATGGAGAAAAATAAAGCCTGCAGACCTAGGTCAATTTTATGTCTCTACACCTTCTTTTCTTCAAGCATTGTTTCCTCAGCTATCGATTCTTGCTTGTCTTTAGGAACCTCAACTTCTTCACTTGACATCTCCTTTTCTTAATCAACACAACTTTAGGAGCTTCAATCTCCATAGGTATTTTAGTGTCATGCACACCAAGAGGAATCTGGGTGTTCTCAACTATATCTTCCTTTACCTCTTCATCCACCAGACCAGATGCAATATCTTCAACATGCACTTCTTCAGAGACAATATTGATTCTATTCTTTAGCAAGAATTCCTTTAGAATTCGTTCAGTTTCTTTTGCTAGCTCTTCAGTCTAACCAATTATAAGCTTGTTTACTCTTTTTTTTTCTCTTGAAATCCTTCTTGGCTTCATTTAGAATTGTCTTCATTTCCTCAATAGACATCACCGAACATAAATCTACAAGAATCTATTCTCTCATTTTAGATGGAGAGTGGAATGAAGGAAGGAATGATGCATACACATAAGAAATAGTGGCATTACACTCCTTTAAAAAATGCATCATACCTTCCCTTCATTACACTCTCCATTGAAAATGCATTGCATATGCATAGATACATTTACATATACATATGCATATATGTATCTTTGGTTGTTCTCCATAAGGAATTGTTGAAAAAAATAATTTGTGCACGTGCAGGTTTTTTTTTGCGCATGGTTTTGTTACTATGGATTCTTCTGTTTTATGGGTTTTCCATCTAGGCCACTGTTGAAACTAGTATTGTTTCATTTATGGCTTCCGTTTTGTGTCAATGGTTGCAATGTAGTAAAATAGTTAATGTTGTTTTCCATAGGGCATTGTAGAGTGTTGTTCTCTAGCTTTGGCTATTTTGTTTCATATTTGATTGGCTTGACCTCTTTAGTTATGCCATTATTCTTTAAGTTGGTGTTTGCAAGCATTTTATTATTTCCCTCATATTATGGTTGTAGGATCCTTAGCCTTGTTCAAGTTCCAGCCCAACATCAAGTGTGGACCGAAAAAATACAACAAAACGCCAAAGAAACCAACTCTATTATGTGTGAGAGAGAGACCAAATTTGTGGAAGTTGTCGAGCCAAATACTTGAAACAAAGAGTTGTTGTAGTTCATCCTTTCTTGTCCCCACCTGATCAAGCAGATGCACCATAATTGTTGCCAAGCTCTTTGGAAGAACATGATAACTTCTATAGTCTCACACCCCCATCCCTTGCCAGCTTTTGCGCAACCTTCCTAGTGAAGTTTCCTCAACAATAGTTGGTTCTAGACCTCAACAAACCCTTGCTGGGCATGTATTATCATCCACATCATCAGATCACCACCACTTTAGCAACATGTTTGGAGATTCTTTTCATGTTACAATGCAGTCCTTCCACCGATGGATTGATGCTTTGTATGATTTGAAAGTTTGTAGTGTTTGCAAGGAAAGTTGTGCTGGCATGAAAATGCAAGCATCCAATGTAGAAATCTTTTTTCTATGTTGTGCTTCTGAAAAGGGAATCCATAGATTCAGTTTAGTGAACAAAATGGATCCAAGACCACAACCTCCCATCCTTGCAAAGCTTGTTCAAGTTGGAGAAATGCTTATAGCTAGAGTTGCTCCAGTTTTGCAAGTGACACATGCTAGAGGAGGGCAATACAAATATTGTGGCCATACTATAAGCTTCCTTCAAGATATCACGAGCATTGCAACTTTGTTACCATGTCACCTACATGGTGTTGAAGTGGTGATTGTTTGAATAACTGACATTCAAGGGACGAACTATGATTGTTATGTTCACAAATATAATGTCATGGCTGCATTAATATACATAATTGAGAATGATCCATACTATAGTGATGTTGCAATTAATTGTGATGCTTTAAATTTGTTGCCTACTACAAGTACTGACATCTCTGATCTTCCGCACACAATGAAAGAACTAGTACATAACATAGGTGAACCAATGGCAACTCCAAAAAGTGTTGTTAATGAGGAAGCTAAGCTTAAGGACTCATCATCATTTATTCCATTGATGCCCAACCCTCCCTGGGAATTGCAAGAAATTAGAGATGCCTTGTAGATTGAAGATATTAGTCAAGATACTTTTCCTTGGCCTAAGATAAATTCTAACCCTATCAATGAATACAATGCAGAAGGGTTATTAAGCATGGCTTTTCCAACATTGTTCCCCACTAGAACAGCGATGCCCCTACAATCAAGAAGCATACAGATTCACTTACATGAATATGCATTGCACTTGATCAGATACTACGATAATAGATTTGGGAGGCATGTTAGATTTAGATACTACCTTTATAATATGATAATGAGACATCAAAGCCAATAGTCGGCTTTTGTTTTCATGAAAAAAAACTTGGAAGAAAGGATCCAAAAGTCTATTGTTGTTTTGCGACAATTGCTTTGGGATGCACCAGACACCCAAATAGAAAACCAACTTTTTCACTTTGGTGCATCTTTGTGATGAACATGCTCATACTAGGGAAAGTACTGAAAAGATCTCATGACAATGATCCACTAGCTTGGCACACTAGCTCTCTTCTTCACTTTGAGCTCTATAGACACAAAATGGCCTAATTTGCACAAAGTAATTGATCCTCATGCCCAACCGCATATGCCATACTCTTGAAGATGCTTCACAAAAAATTTCATCCATAACCCACACATAATAGCCTTGTACATGCACTTATGGTTCACCCTTTTCCGTGAAGAGGTTATTGAGAGGCTTTTCCATACAAAGGATTATTGGTATAGGTATGAGTGGCAACACCATGGATCAACACATGTCCATGGTTTCTTGTGGCTTCCATGCGCCTTGAATATGGACATGCTTGATTGGTCCAACCCACACAAGCTTTAGCAGGCAAAAAACTTCTTCAATTTCTATGTTTCAACATGGAATCCTTGTTCCCCAGAATAGCTAATATCAAGAGTCCACCACTCTTCTTTGAAGGACCCATGTTTGCTTGACAGTCCACAAATTTCTAGCATGGATCCAATGGTGGATTATGAATAACTACTAAACACGATACAAAGGCATACCAAATGTACTCAGTACACCTTCCTTAGGAAAAAAGGCCAACAATTACAATGTCGCTACAAAGATCCATGGAATGCACAACCATCATCAGCATTGGTAATTGATAGTGAATCGAACAAATCCTATAAGCCAACAAGAAATGATGAGTGTGTTAATATCCATAACCCTAATATGCTTGCAATCTGGGAAGCAAACATTGATTTCCATCCAGTCTTTTGAAGAAAAATTGTACTAAACTACATTTCCAAATATCCATTAAACTCTTAAAGCTATATTGATATCTTGCAAAGGCTTGAAAATACAAATTCATCTGGGGATAAAGCATTGACTACCTATCAAAAATTCATGATGAACTTGGTTGCAGATCGTGACATTGGTGCACAAGAAACATTCCATATGTTGCAAAAGTTGCCCCTTCTCATCTCAAGCTAACATTTTATATCTTTGAATGTGAGTAGGAAAACATTCCACTGTTTGAAAACAATCGATAATGGTGACGATCTTGCAAGTGGTTATATTCATTGTTACATGCAAAGACTAGCTGAAATGGAGACTATATCCCTTATTCAATCTACACAATTGTATACATATCGAAAAAATCACAAAGGTGGGGGTTGGAATTTGTGACCACACCCTGCTATCATCATTTTTTACCCGCTATTCAAGTCTACCCCCTTAGAGCATAATGATAGATTTGAAACATTTTGTTGGTTAGAATTGCTACTATACAATCCTTTTCAAAATGTCGAAGGAGACATAGGCCTCACTAGAGATAGTATAACACAGAACTGGAGGCTATTTCATGTTGTTGGCTATCGTGCCCTTGACATGTCAATAGAGTTATTACTCCCCCCACCAATGAAGAGGAAGGTAATAGTGATATCGACAACACGCGGTCTCTTCCTCCCATAGATGAATATGAATGGGAGTTGCTTTCTCACCTTGGTGCTACAAATAATGTTTTCCTTGACCAGTTGCAACTATTAGGTGGACGCGACTTCAATTTAAACCACATGTGGGGTGCACACCATGTTCCTAAGAATCTGCATAACCTTGTTCTAGAGTTCATCTCAACAAGTAAATTGCATACAATTGAAGATACTCTTTGCCCACTGGTTGTACCTATACTTTGCCATTAGCTATCTCCTAAGCAAAAGCTTGCTCTAAATATCATTGAACAACACCATCTTGGCCCATCTTCATCATCACTATTGCGTATGATTATTCAAGGTACTGCTGGTACAAGTAAATTGTTTATTATAGACAACATATGAAGAACACTAAATACATCGCCAGATCAAAGAATGAATCCTTTACTTGCTTTAGCGCCAACAAGGGTGGCCGCCTATAATATACATGCCTCTACAGTGCATATAGCTCTTTAGATAACAATTAGAGATATGAATCCATTAAAAGGAAAGCCATTGACCATATTTCAAGAGGACTTCAAACATATTAAGTACGTCTTAATTGATGAAATGAAATTCTTGAGGCCCAAGTTGTTACTCAAAATAGATAGTCAATTGCTAGAAATATGCAGCCTTTTGGTGGTGCCTCTATTATACTTGTGGATTACCGAGGATAGTTGTCACTTGTGTTGGACATGCCATCTAATCTTCTCTCTCCACAGCCTTGGCTCTTTAGCACACTTTTAATGTTATTGTCACACTCGACACAGTCTTTCACTAGCATGTATAGTTCGATACACAACAACAGTTCCGTAGACTCCTTTTGAATTTATTAGAATTTTTCAAGCATATCAAGTTTATTGGAAAAATATTATGAATCAAAAAAATGTCATGCTTTCAACTAAGAAAAACCAAGAGTTTGATGCAGTTATTCACTTTTTCCCAACAAATAAGTTGGTTGTGTTGCACAATAGAAAAATGCTTCAGCTGTTAAATGTTCCCATTGCAATTAGTGTTGTTGAAACTACTTAGCAAAACACACTTGATTATGGGAATGATGAGAAACTTCAAGCAAAAATATTACTTGCAATTGGTGAACAAGTAATGTTAACAACAAATCTTTGGGTGGCAATTGGCTTGGTTAATGGATCATTGGGTTTTGTGAAGTCTATCATGTATGCTGCGAGTTCTAAACCACCTCAACTGCCTAAATATGTTGTTTTCCACTTTCCAAACTACATTAGCCCAACATGGGATCAAGACAACCCAAAAGCCATCCCCATTCCCCTGATCACATAGGGCAGCCGAAGACATCTCCCCTTGACAATGGATTGGGCAATAACAATACATAAATATCAAGGCTTGACACTCGAGAGAGCTACAATAGATATTGGAACTAAAGAAAGACAAGGACTAATGTTCACGACTATTTCCTGTGTAAAATCAATAACAAAAATACGTATAGATCTGCCTTTCTCTTTTGATAGATACTCTAGAGACAAAATTCCAACAAATATAGTGCACTTCAAATCAAAGAAGAGGACCACCTCCAACAATTGTGTGCATTTCCATCATGATGAAATGTTTCTATTCTTTATGGTAACTATACCACTTCTCCTTTCCCTCTTCATTTCAATGCATTTAGAATTCCCCCCATTTTTAATTTTGCTTCCTTGTCATTCCCTCCATAGTGTAGTTACAATCATTGTTGCCAAGCTAGCTAGATTTTTGATTCTATGGTGATTACTAAGAGAAGTTGCTATTCGATTATTGCATTATGCTTCGCATGTCCTCCAATGAAAAACCTAGATTCCTTCCTCTTCTTTGGTTGACCAAATAACATTTATATTATTTTTTTCTCTAAATACCTTCCTCTTCCTTTGTCAATGATGTCACTGCCAATGCTCTCACCTTTGAACCATTTGTGTCTAACTATATCGGATTCTAACCAATTTAGATTGCAAACATTCTCAATTGTAACTACAGATCTTGACAATACTTAATAGCTTCGTGATCACAAGTTTTGCATGGTGTACGAGTTGCAACTACATTTCATTTATATACAAGGTAAGGCTATATCTCCTTTTTTCCATCTCTTATTTTACAATGGCATCTCAAATTATTTGTCACAAATGATACAACTATACATATATACTTTTAAAAATGAATAACATTGATTTCAACTAAACAAAATTCTCAAGAGCCAAAACAAAATTATATGGGAGTTATAATTGTAAACATACTATGTCCCGTTCTCTCCACAAGGTATGTTTGCATCTTGTTTATGTGATCTCTTCTATTGCAGATGCATTACATATTATTTTTTATAAACTATAAACTATTTATATTTCCTAATTTAGATATTGTCTACCAATGACACATGTTCTCCGCACTAAACTTCATATTTTCCTTGTGTCTAACTATATCTGATTGAAACCATTTTAGATTGCAAACGTTCTCAACTGTAACTGCACATCTCCACAATACTAAATAGCTTTGTGATCACATGTTTGGCATGGTGTACAAGCTGCAACTACAATCTATTTATATAGAAGTTAAGGATATATGTCCTTTATTCCATCTCTTATTTCACAACTACATGTCAAATTCTTGGTCATAAATGATACAACTATATATACTTTAAAAAATGTATAACACTGATTTCAACTAAAGAAATGTATGTTCTTGCTCAGGGGTTTGGTTACAGCCCATGAGACTGCGTGACCCAATATGGTAGGGTGGAGAGCTGGTCTTCTTTTCTTTTGTTCACACTGCATCCCATTGCACCCACAAGGTATGCCTACATCTTATTTATTTAATCCCTTTTATTGCACATGCATTGCATATTATTTTTTATAAATTATAGAACTCTTTATAATTCCTAATTTACATATTGTCTACCAATGACACATGTTCATTGCACTAAACTTCACATTTTCCTCTGATTTTTGTAGAACATACTCAAGATAAACAAACTTGTTTCACATAAGATAACAATGTCTTAGTTAGTGATCTTTCATCTCAGCTTATATTCATGAGTATTGTGGATCTTTTCACAACATTAGATCTTCTATGAAACCAGACTTGCTACAAGGCTTTCATCCAGGCACTATCAACTACTCTTATTTTGGTTTTCAGGAGTCCCAGCACTGATAATGGTTTGATTTTCTATTATGATTCTAAATTTGTTGAGTTTTCAAATCACATAATGGGGATTTTGAGGAAGTAATGTCTTATAAATGGCCTTTGAGAATAATTAGTGACTACAAAATTGATCAAAATGGTTAGAAATAAAATAAAAAATGTATAGAACTTTTAAATTTTTTGTATCAAGCTGGTATTGGCATGGTGTGATGGTTTATAGGTGGCATTGTTGTTCTTGCCACCAAGGTTCAAACCTCGTTGGGGTACGGTTGTATCTGGTTCATAGCTCTGGTCAAAAGTGTTTACCCCTTGAATAAAGAATTTTTTTGTATCAATCTTCAACAGAATTCTATGAATGCAATTATCTCTTTATTCATAAGGTTGTGCATGACTTATGTAAATACACTTATTTGGCATTTAAATTATATTCTAAGATTTCACATAATTGTATTATTCTTTTGAGATAATGTATATCTATTTCAACCTCATCTATGCTCTACTATCTTAGCATAATGGTATCATAAAAGGGTTATTAATGATGTCATGAAATTTTTTACATGTGGTCACTTGATCTCTCACAGGCATTACTATGCTGGCTATTACAGACCTTCTTGTGCTTCATTATAGACTTCCTTTGATTAGCTTACAGTCTATGTTCTTGCAAAAAAACCAAACAAGAACATACATTGTCCATTGTTGTGATTAATGGTGGCATCAATGTTCCATATAACACTTAAAATATAGTTTTCGCATGGGTTTTTTATTATGAATTTTTGTGTTTTGTGTGTTTTTCCATTTGTGTCACTGTTGAAACCAATATTGTTTGATTTATGGCTTCCATTTTGTGGCTATGGTTGCAACACAATAAAATAGTTAATGTTATATAGTTTATGTTGATTTCCCTAAGACATTGTTCATTGTTGTCCTCTAGCTTAGGCTATATTGTTTCATTTTTGATATGGTATTGTTGAGAAGGCTATATTGTTTCAATTTTCATTAACGTGCTATTGAAAAAATACTATATTTTTGCATAGGTTTGTTATTGTTAATTTTTGTGTTTTGTGGGTTTTTCCATTTGGGCCGCTGTTGAAACCAATATTGTTTGATTTATGGCTTCTGTTTTGTGGCTATGCTTGCAATGCAATAAAATATTTAATGTTATACAGTTTATGTTGATTTCCATAAGGCATTGTTGATTATTGTTCTCTAGCTTAGGCTATATTGTTTCAATCTTTGATAAGGTGTTGTTCAAAAAAGACTATATTGTTTGTTAAAACCAATATTGTTGCATTTATGGTTTTTGTTTTGTGGCAATGGTTTTGCATGGGTTTGTTATTGTGAATTTTTGTGTTTTGTGGGTTTTTCTATCTTGATTAATGGTTGCATCAATGTTCCATATAACACATAGGGATCAGTATGTATCAATCATGTTTGCATCTACTATGACACACATACATATCTGCACATAGGGGAAATACATTGTCCATCACTAGGAACAATAGTGGCATCAGTGTTCCATATAACACTCAAAATACGACTTATCATTCTAAGAATGTGTCAGTATGTATCAATGTTTTTTGCATCTGCTATGACATACATCTAAATTTGCACATGGCATTGTTTAGTCACTGCAATAAATAGTGACATCGATGTTCCATATAACACTTAAAATACAACTTATCATTCCCTGAGTGTAGATATGTATGTATCATATTCTTAATTCCTTCTGTGTGTACACATCCCTACCATTTGGACTTCCCCTCTGCCTATCAGCTTATCGTTGCATATCACTACATGTAATTGCTATATATATATATAGCTTATCATTCCCTAAGTGCAGATATGTATGTATCATATTCTTAATTCCTTCCGTGTGTACACATCCCTACCATTTGGACTTCCCCTCTACCTATCATCTTATCATTGCATGTCACTACACGTAACTACTATATATAAACATGTTTCTATATATGCATTTTTATTTACATATACAAATGTTTTAAATGTAAATGTACATATGTGGTTTGAGCTTCATATAAAATTTAGAAGTAGATGAATATGTAATTTTATATATACAATGCATATATCATTTATATATTAAAAAAAAATGTATATAATAACTTAAATATGAAATAACAATTTTAATTGTTGTCTTTTAATTTATTTATAAATATGCATATTTAAATACTAAATTTTGTACCTTTGATCTAGTAACTACTGATGACTAGGTTAGAATAATTTATAGAACTTTTAAAAATATTCTTATACTAATAATGTAAGATCCAATACATTAAATCAATATAAAGGTTCTTTCTCTCTTAATAACAATTATTTTTTAAATTTAGTATGTATTTAATTAGTATTGGTTGATATTGTATGAACCTTCAAGTTATTACATATTTAGATCTTGTTGATGAGACTTTGTGGGAAATTATTGACACTGTTAAGAGAACAATAATGTTGAATACATTTGAAAATTTAAAACCGATGAAATATAATAACAAATAAAGCATGCACACATAGAAACACTAAATATATCTTTGAACACAATTCTGAATAAATAATAAGAAAAACACCAATGACGTATTAACTAATCTTTTTAGAATATAAAGAGATTTTTTATTGCGATAGTCTTTCTCTAAATACACGTATAGGTCCCACTAAGAACAACACAACTCATTGTATAATAATAATACAATGAAAAGTAAATACAATTATTCTTTAAAAATAGCCATTTGAATCAATCTCTCAAACATGTTTAAATTGCTAGATCTATTAAAATACTCTTATGCAAGATTAAGGAAACCTTTTCCAACAATTTATACAGCAATTAGATGTTATGCATATACTTCAAGTAATGCAAGATGGGAGTGGAAGGGACATATTGCATGCAAATTTTGACTTGGGAGATCATTAAGAGAACGCACACATTGATTAATGTAACCCTGGTAAATATTATATGATCATAGAGAAGCCTAACATGGACAATTTTGATTTAAATATGTTTATTTACACATTAGTCAAGATAGTTGTATATTATGAAGTTACAAGTTAATACCTAAATATTTTTTAATTTCTATTAGAGTGTCACAAATTATGTAAGTTTTTAGGTATTCCAAGTGTATTATATCATAACTTGAACAATTTTGTTGGTATCAATGAAACTTATACATGTGTGCATTAGTGAACCCTTTTAAAAAAAATATAATAATCTATTTTTATTCAATGCTGGTTCCTTTAACATATGATATTGGAATTTAAGTATATAAAAAATAGTGGTTATTAGATATTGCATGATTTTTGGGCCTTCTCCCCTACTATAATGGAGTTAAAAAAAAAAATCTTAGCATCCTCATCTTCTCAATGCCTATTGATTACTTCTATTACAAAATGTGCATCCTTGACCGTAATTCATACACACACTTCACTATTAAGTCTAAGTAATATGTATTTTCATTATATTTTGCAATGGGTTTTCCTCCTTAACATTTAAATCTCCATATTTTATCCACCTTTAATTTGAATTTACAACACATTTTTCTTTCCATTAAGGTGATGAGTTGATCCAGATAGAACACATCAATTTTTTCTCAATAAAGGCTTTCGAATAGTATTAACAAGACCATCATGGAGTTTTTCTATTTGATTTCTACCCTCAAAATTTTATTTAAATTGTAAGAATCTTTTCCTTTTCTTTGTAATTTGCAACTTCAACAAGCACAAAAGGAGATGAGAGGATCTACAAAGAAATGTTAGCTATTGTAAATAAATATGATATTTCTATAGTGGATCAAAATATAGAGAAAAACTAAAATACATATCATTATAGCACTCACATAGATTTAAGAAAACACAATAATTAGAATATTGTATTATGCAGTGATAATTTACATTAAATTTAAAAGATCTTTATAAATTCAAATACTAAAACTATCATATGGAAAGTTCTTCTTCAAATACCCAACCATTATATAACTAATCACACTATTAAATACAAGAAATACATTGATAAAATTATACTATAAAAGGATATTTTTATTGAATCAAAAGACCTTTATAAAAGAACACACAAAAACTATCATACAAGAAACTTCCCATTCAACTATGCAATCACATATACAAATAATCATAATATTAACTACTAACAAGACACTACTAATGTAATTTATCTAGTACAAAAAACGTGAACTCTAGTCTATAATATTAAGGACAAACATGTATAAACATAAATAATATGAATCTTAGGTTGTAATATAAAGTCCAAAAATAAAAAACACAAAAAATATGAACCTTTAATTATAATCCTACTTTTTATAATAAAAATGCCTTGAGATGAATTTTAGATTATAAGGACCCAAAAATATGGCATTCTAGGCTCCAATAATAAACTAATTAATTTATTTTTTTCTCGCCCATCTAGGAAGTTCATTTAAGAAAAATCGTCATGCCAATTCACCCACTACCTTCATCAACAAAAAAATGGCCATTCATTTAAATTATTTTATATATGCAACTCCATAATTTTAAGTCATAATTTTCGATGGGGATATTATCATGTTTTCAAGGAAATATCATAGAAGTAAATTATTTACGAGAGATTATTATTAATTTCTTAACATTTTCTATCTCCATGGGTATAATAAATATTATTTTTGGAGTATATAACATCTTATTAGATTGGGGATAATTGAGATTAACTTACAATAGCTATTCATACACATTCACTCAAAAGAAAGGACAATATAATTTGAGAGAGTTGCATGTAAAGTCTCCAAATGTGTTAATATCTAGCTAAATACAAATGATACTAAACAAGGGAGTAGATGGGTTTACAGACCTATTATTTTTACTAGAAGCATATCACTCATAGGCTTCTACACCATTAGATCTATAAGTAGTCCTAGATAAGAATTAAGTATTTTATAGATTTATGTCTTAGGGATTACATCATAAAAGGGATTAGGATCATGTCATTTGCCTAGTACTAGGGATCCAACCACTCATCATTAGGCCCTACACATACCCAAGTATGTACATTAAAAAGATGGTTCATGAGATGCCTGAGAGGCATGCATTATCAAGCATAGTTAGAGTGTCTACTACTCTATCATAGTGATGGTACATAAGAAGGATTACACTTGGTGCATCTATAGAGACTATAGAGATCTCAACAAGTACATCATCAAAGATAAGTTCTCGGTTCTATTTATTGATTATTTACTCTGAACTTATTGAAGCTATAAATTTTTATAAAAAATGATCTTTGTTAGTGTATTCTACTCTAGTTAGGCTAACTTAAGCCTAGTTAGGTGTTGGATTTGACCCTTGACTTATTCTCCATGAGGTGTTAAGGTTGTTGATATGACTTAAGAGGTGTCCAATCCCTCTTGATACCTCTCCCTTGCATAAAGGAGAGCAACTCGCCACCACTATAGGATGAGGAGTCCTCTCCTCAATCCATGGTATGTTTGCCTATTCTCATGCCATGTGTGCCTATTCTTGTGGCTTATGGTTTCTCATCCTCATCTTATATATTGAGGGTTTGAGCTCTTTATTCAATGGATCAGCTAATACAATTTGATGCTTTGTTCATGTGCTTGGTTCTCATTTCCTAGATTATCCTAGTTTCTAATATGATATCAGAGCATTAGGTGGATATAGTTCCAGGCCTATAGATGAACCATTTTGTTGTATTTGGCTAGTTTTCTTACTATTTGTTAATAACTTTCAGGAAACTAGTTTGACTCCACAACCCCAGCCAGTCGTTTGGAGTTCAAAAGCAATTGGTAGATGCTTTTTTCAGAGGCCCGCAAGGCTGTGGTATTTGCTCAAAATGTAGAGGCCTCGATTCTGAGGATGCCACACCTTAGCTTGTCTCGACTGCAATTCCATTCAATCCAGTAGCTGAATCTTTCAAAACGACATCAGTCGTGAAAGCTCTGATGTGTCCAACCTACCTGTGAATGCTGATTCCATCCCACTCTCCATTATTTGTGAGCCGAGTCATTTGGAGTTGGCGGCCCATGGTAATTTGACCTGTGCAAATTCAGCTAGAAGAAGGAAGTTTCCAAGTCACAACCCACGATTAATCTCTACATGAGATGTTATTTTGAGCAAGAGCAAGAAGACCAGTCAAATGCTAGTTGATTTGCTGGTCGAGTAGGAGCCGTGCCAGCCCCTTTTCCATTGTGAGTGGTGTAGAACCTGCGTAGAAGATTCAAATTTTTGAGGCATTTTTGTTTGGTCTGCCTTGATAAACCCAAGGCGTCGGAATTTCTTTGGCTCAAAGGTGCAGAGCGGAACCATTCACTGGTTGAGGCCACCCATATATATTTGGTGGCTTCTTCATTTACAGGTCGCACTCCTTTAACAGGCACACACAAGACTTTCATCTCCAGCAAGCTATGATTTGCACTCTTCCCAGCCCGCATTGAATTCCAAGTCGAGTGCTTGGTCTTTACACTCTGCCTAGACTGCCTAAACCGCGCCCAGCGTGAACAGAGGAGCTTCCTCATGCAAGGCACTTGGTAAGCGCTTGCTCATAGGCGATAGGCGCCTCATATCAGCGCACTTTGGTCCTCCTTCGAAGGCCTCGACCCTGTTTGCAGAGGCACCTCCACTGTGCCATTCGATTCGCCCGCACTGCCCCTGTTTCGCGTGTTCTTCCGGTGCCCAATCTGGCCGGATTTAGCACATTTGCTACAACAAACAAAGCTTGGACGGGTTTGGCATATTCAGGCTGTGATTTACCTCCTGGCTTTGGACTCAGTTAAGAGTTCTTTGTTTTGTTCTTTTCTTGGCCGCTCTACTCACTTGTCCAACGGTTGCTTAAAGATCTCATTTATTGTTAAGTCTTTATTTCAAACAATCATAGATGGTTATATGTGCTTTGTAACATTTAAAGTTACCTTATTTGTAGCATTAACAATCTTTGTAACATTCACATATAATGTCACCTTAAAAATACATGTAAACTATCATTGTAACCATCACAATTAGTTAACTGCCAAGCTATTGGAGGTTGGTTATGTGACTTTTAAAATCACCAATCAATTGTAACATATAAAGTTAGCATATAAAGTTAGCCTCTAATGCTAACATATAAAGTTGACATATAAAGTTACACTTTGTATTTGCGCGTCAAAGACGAAGGGTGAGGCCCAAGTTGGCAGGAGGCCAATTCCCCCTCACAATCAAACCCTTTGCATCCTTCACTTCACCTCGATTCCAACAAGTGGTTGGAAGGGCATATTCACCTCTCTGATAGGTTTAATTTTTTCTTTTAAAGTGCATTTAATTAAATTAGGCCATTTTTACAAGAAATTAACTGTTTAATAACTTTTGCTCGGTAGCTCAAAATTGAGTACCGATTTTTGCAAAAGTGAATGGTTTTTCATTCTCCATGCATTGGTCAATTTTTTTTTGTAGAATGCACTAAGTTATAAAGTGCCAAAATCTGGGGGGTATCTCTTTCAATAGTTTTGGGGAGGGGAAAATTTCATTTTCTGCCTTTCACACACAATCCCTTCCATATGAGTATAATTCAAAAACCTCATAATAAATAGAAACTCAAATGTGCATATTGTGGTATGAAAAGGCATACAATAGAAGAATGTCAAATTTGTGAAATTCATGAACTAAGACAATGTCTTCTTGATACTACAAATGCTCTAATTGATCATTATAAAGCACTTGTAGAAAAATCTTGTCTCACTAAGATATCTTATGAGACATCATCCATTGGGTATGTACATGGTAGTTAGATGACTTACTTTGAGACCCCATCATTACCTATTGCTACATTTGAATCTAGAGTTGATATCTCCATGGCTTCTAGTGATTCGTTACACTAGGATATTATCTTTTTAGATCCACCTCATTGGGATGGATATCTACTTGACATTTCATGTCTTTTTGCAGAATCCCATCTTGTTCATTTCGATGACACTGTTGAGGACATTCGTCTTCTTTTCGATGTTAGCTTCATTGAAGTTGCGTCAGCCTTGTCTTCTTTTGATATTCTTGCTCATTCCTTTTCTACTTCAGCTTCTATAGTGACAGTATTAGATTCTTATGGTTCCAGTTACCACCATACATATATGATCCCTATGGTCCCTATTCCTGAATCTTCGTCACACATCAGCTTTGGCTTGGAGATCATTGAGTATTCTACGAAGACATTATGGGAATCATCTACATCTTTGGATCTTGTGCATAATTCATAGACCTTTATACTTCTTTTTGCATTTTCCTATCAAGAATGGGAAGATTATTTGCACAATTTTGTAGTTTTCCTTCTTCCTAAGGGGAGAAATTTAGTTCAACATTCATGGATTCTCTTCGGAATACTTCATCGAGCATCTATGCACACTACAACATATCTTATGGGGGGCTTCCAAGTCTCTCTTTGTATCTCATATTTTTGGGAAATTTACTATACACCTGTGACAAAAGTTGTCATAGGGGGGTCATGATATAAGTCCTCCTTCTTCACTTGTTTTCTTTTTCATGCATTTCATTTCTCTTTTTAGAGAGGATTTTTTTCCCACATGGGTTTTCTCCTTTACTCCACCTTAGGAGAAAATTTTGTACATGGGTACCTCATTTGGCTAGTAGCCGAGACCCTTTTTTTCATACCCACCTAAGTTATGCTTTAGGGAGGGTGTTAGTGTATTCTACTTTAGTTAGGCTAACTTAAGCCTAGTTAGGTGTTGGATTTGACCCTTGACTCATTCCCCATGAGGTGTTAAGGTTGTTGAGGTGACTTGAGAGGTGTCCAATCCCTCTTGACACCTCTCCCTTGCATAGAGGAGAGCAACTCGCCACCATTGCAAGATGAGGAGTCCTCTCCTCAATCCATTTCATGTGTGCCTATTCTTGTGGCTTATGGTTGCTCATCTTCATGATATATATTGAGGGTTTGAGCTCTTTATTCAATGGGTCAGCTAATACAATTTGATGATTTGTTCATGTGCTTGGTTCTCATTTCCTAGATCCTCCTAGTTTCTAATAATCTTAAATTAGGCTATCACTAAATTTAAAATAAGGAAGAATTTAAGACTTGTGAGGTTCATTATGAGATTCTAGTTATTCCATTTGGTTTTACTAATGCTCCTTGTAGATTTCAATGTTTGATGAATTTCATCTTTAAGTCATTTTTGGGGATGTTTGTATTGTTATTAGTTGATGGCATATTGATATACAACAAGACATGGGAAGATTATTTGCACCATGTAGATCAGAATGACAAGTTCTCAAGCAACGCCAACTTTATGCCAAAACTTCCAAGTTTTGTTTTGGTTTCAAAGAGGTGAAGTATTTGGGTCACATAGTGTCTCACAAAGGAGTAAAGGTCGATCCTAACAAAATAAAGGCTATGACAAAGTGGCATGTTAATAACATAAGTAAGAAATTGAGGGTTTTGGGAGGACTCACTAGATACTAAGAAGATTTGTGAAGAAATACTCCTCACTAATCTATTGAAGAATGATGTTTTTTAGTTGAATGAGTTAGCTAAGACAACATTTGAGAGGTCGAAGGAGGTTATGTGTAACACTCTAGTTATAGCCACTCTAGAATCATACATAGAGACACCCACATCTAATAATGTAAAACATAGAGATGAAAAAATAAAGTATACACTTCTTTCCTCGACAACTATCAAAATACTAAAATTATGTATTGTTAAAGATCTTGAAATGGTCATCTAATGTTAAATGAGAATGATAGTTATGAGGCAAAAATATAAACATTTAACCATTGGACATAAATACAACCAAAATAAGTGATTATATAAATTTGAGAAGGAACATATTAATAGAAATGAAAATTCTAATTTCATTCTTATGACAAGATAGTTTTATTACTACAATTTCTACTTAGATGTTTATTGTGAAATTTTTTCTTTTCTAAATATCTCCTTAGATTTAAATTATTATTTTTCTTTCATTTAATCAATTATATTTTTTTTTCATACAATAACATTACTAACTTATAATATTCATAAAAATAAAATAAAAAATAAAACATATATAAATTCCAAGAACATTTAAAAAAAACACACCAACACAAATTTAAACTTAAATATCAAAAAGTAATTATCCATTAAGAATAATAAATTTATACGCTTGAACTTCACTATTCCATAATGTACCACTATAATTATTTACAACATAATGTAAATATGCATGTCTATAGTAGCAGTACAAGATAAGTGTCTATTTAAGTTGGCATGATTTAAAAAGACAAATTACCTAGACAAATGTTAACAATAAAAGTACTAGTCCGGCCAAAAGGGAGAGAAAAACCCATGGCTTCGAACAATGAACCATAACAAATTCAATCAACAGTCCCATAAATTGAGTCCGTAGACCTTTTGACCACTTTTGACGGTAAAGATTTATGGCTGAAAAAGCAGTGTCAATAGGATAGTACCTGGGCGGTTCTAGGGGTGCCACAATAGAATTCCAAAGCCGAGCAATCTCGTCGTCGCTTCCAAGCTTGCCACTGATGATGCCCTCTCGTCGCAAGATACTCACGTCCTTACTGCCATTAATCAGACCGTTCATCAGAAAGGCATACCTTGTAATGGGTTTCTGCCCTTCTGGGGAGGAGACTTCCAGGGCTATCAAGTTTCTGACTATCAATTCCAATCTGTTATTTACTTTTAACTTGGGCAAGTACAGAGTAGATTCTCTCTCATTAAACTTAATGTGACTAATTCCTGTTTCAAGACCCTCCAATTTCTTGAATTTCACTCCTATTCCTTTTAGTTCCCCTGCAGTCGGAACATTTTCTCGTATATCCTCGTCTCCTATCACCTCTCCTTCACGGGATATGGGCCTCCCAAAAACGTAGAAAATGGCAAATACGTAGTTTGTAATATGGTACAAAGTGAAAATTATGATCCCCCCTATGAACAACATGACAATAATTGGGGACAAAAGTAGTAGGATTATCGCGTTTGTCATTGATCTAAATAGCCATTTTACAATTGTTTCACGACAGCATAAGGGTCGAGTTAGAAGCTCGAAAATTTTCTGAAAGGCGTCAAGACCAGCATTAATGCCCATCTAATCTCCTTCTGACCCGTAATCGTAGACGTCTTGATTGTCAACAATGTAGTCATGAAGCAATTGCAAGATATGAGATTTTTTGTATCGCCGATCCCTCCCTTCTGCTACTTTGATGGGGGATAATTTTTTCAGTGCCGACTCAAACCAGGTAAAATCATTTGATTCCACAATATGGGCCCTGATTTTCTCCAATGCCCAGAATGGTATTTGATTTTCCATCTTCAGAATGTCGTTCACAATTTCTGTCAACAGAGGATGATGTCGTATCCTTCTAAGAGTACTATCGATGAAAGGCGACACACTTTCCTCTGCATCTTCATCTTCTCCGAACCTGTGGAGGACTTCTAGAACAAAACTGGCATCCCTCACTATCATCCACGCCCACACTTCACTGCTAAGTTCAAAATCTTCAACATAGCTTTTCACTATTTTTTCCTGGGCCTCTTGCTTCTTAAACTCTTCCACAACCAATTGTAACCCACCTTTGCTGATGATTTTAAGGTGTATTTTTCTTGCCACTTCTGACTTAAGAAGTTCTATGCCATCACCCAGTACATCTTTTTTTTGGAAATGGTAAGGGCCGAAGGAGACGACTTGGGGATGGTAGAACACCTTAGTTTGTACACTCACGAGAGACTTTGGAACAGTAGGAATAAGAGCATCATGGGATTTATCTGGTCTGATTTCCCCCCGTAAACTTGATTCAACAGCAACAACCCACTCATCCTTTTCCTTCATACTTTCTATCTTCTGAGATAACTAGAGAGAAATGTTTAGCTATGCTAACTGAAGATGGGTTCTTGTTGAACCACTACTCATGAAACATGGGTCAATGAGTTTGACTCGAAACTACACGGTTGAATCCTGATAGCAATATCATAATGAAGTGAATGATTGCTTTGTGCTTTCATTGTCCGAGCAAGATGGTCGTGGAAGGGGAATCTTTCTGCTGGATCACACACTGCCCATCTAGGTACGGCGCTCATTAAAGTGGCTAAAATGAGTTATAATCTAGGTACGGGCTCTCGCTAAAGAAAATAGTCTATAGTTGCGCAAGTTTCTCCTAAAAAAAACTGTAGACCTGAGAGATGATTACTATGTTCCACCTAATACAAATCATTGTAATTTATTTAATTTCAATAATATATTTTATGTTATTTGAACAACTAAAATCACTTAATTGGTGGATTTACGGTCAATTGTACGAAATATGTCTGTAGAGTTAGTAGGCATTAATGTTGTAGTAATAAATGTTCCTTTATATCGAGCATTTAATATTTTGTATTTGCAAAGCAACTAACATTCTTACTTAACATTTATACCTACCAGTCTTACCGAACATTCTAATGTCTAACATTCATACCTAGTTAGTACTAGCAGTTTCGTGTACTAACATGCAACAATGAGCCGATAGGCAGAGAGCGACATGAAAGACAAGTGATGTGCATACAATGTCTGTGGAAAAACATTCAAATGTGAATGGCATGAGTGGGCACAGTAGCTATATGCATATGTAGATAATATAGTTACACATTAGGGAATCCAACAAACAATACAATGGATTGCTAGATATATTATTGGCGATAATTAAAGTGATTGAGTGGGAACAATATTGTATCCCATTTTTACCTTATAGTTTAACATCATTATTTTATTTTAAATTATAGAGGGGACCGAAGGAGGGTGTTAACCCTAATGGGCTGAAAGGAGGATATGTATATAAAGGATAAAGTTTGTAAACAATAGTTGGTAAAGAAATAACTTTATAGAATATATATATACACATATAGAGGTTTGGTTGAAGAACAATTGTATTAACATTCAATTAATTATTTGGTGATAACATCATTATTATTGGTAATTGGTTTGGCGGGGTAAATAATAATATTATGTAGTTAAGTTGTTTGTTAAAGAAACATATTATTATTAAATTTGAAATGATTTCATTAAGTAATACCAATATCATTAAGTTTATTAGTTAATCAAAATATAATATTATTATGGATAGGGTTCAATGTCTAAATTGATGACATTAGTAATGTGCAATTAGTTGGGAAATAATAATGTTGACATAAAATTAGTTGAATTCATCATTATATAACCCCACCCCATGATTTAGCCATTGAATCAATTCTTTATGATGCAAAATAAGGATCTTTTGATAGGTAGTAACAAAGAACCCTACATCAATTATAGTTAAAACAATCTAAAAGTAATATCAATATCATTAAGTTTCATTAGTCAATCAAAATATAATATTATTATGGATAAGGTTGAATGTCTAAATAATTGATGATATTACTAATGTGTATTTAGATGGGAAATAATAATTGTAGTATACTATGAGTTGAATTCATGATTATATAAGGACACCCCATAATTTGGCAACTGCATCAATTCTTAATGATACAAACTAAGGATCTTTTCGTAGCCGCCAACAAAGTACTGTGCACGAATTTTGGTTAAAACAATTTAATTATTTGTGTGATGTAGAGTATAAGCAAGAGAAGAATAATCAACAATGCCCAATGGAATCTAACATAAAGTGTATAAGATCAACTATTTTAGTCCATTGTAACCATAAGCTTAAACATGTGAATTTTTTTCTAATTCCCACGTCAGAAAGATAGGGATCTGTACATAAAAAATATAAAGTAAAAGTCCAACACAATGAGGCCTGCTCTCCACCCTACCATATTGGGTCATGAAGCCTCATGGTGCCTCACCAAACCCCCGAGCAAGAATATAGATTGGCCACCACTATGATTAGTGGTGAAATGAATATTGCATATTACAATCAATATAGAGTACATTAGGATGTGACTGTCTATTTGACCATTGTTGTTGATTTTACAATCACTATCATTATTCGGGAAGGTTGTTTGTAACACATTAGTTTATGAAACACCATATTATTGTTGCAGCATGGTCTACAAGGATAAGAAAAAAGTGTTAGTGTGATAAACACGCACCATTGGTAAATAATAAATAAATCAAAAAATATAAATACTTATATAATTAATTACAAAGATGATGCAATACAGTTGCTCTCTAAGTACTAGTAACATAGTAAGTAAATAAAATATAGGCATACCTTCTATAGGGAATGGATTGAAGTCTGGACATAGAAAAGTAGGCTTTCTCTCCAGCCTACCATATTGGCTCATGGAGCGTCATCGACTCTTCTCCCTTGGGAAAGAGAATTCAAGAACTGGGATGTTGATTCATAACCACAATTACAATCACTTCATCTTCAGAGTTGGTTGAACTTGATTCACAAAGGTCGTCCATCTGTTTACCATATAAATTGGAATATTAACACCCAATTTATTGAACTATCTCTCCCAAGGGAGAAGAGCAATTAGATGATCAATGAGGAAATTTAAAAATTCAAGTAGAAAATGCAAAGCATAAAGGGAGAGCAAGAGGGAATTGACAACAACTCAACACAACGCTATCAAAAAATGAAACAACATAGCCTTTTTGATAGCACCTTCTTAATAATCGAATGCTATAGCTTAGGCAGGAGAAGAATAATCAACAATGCCCAATGGTATCTAACATAAAGTGTATAAGATCAGCTAGTTCACTATGTTATAAGCATAACCTAAAGCATATCATTTTTTTATGAATCCTATGTCAAAAAGATAGCAATTTATACATAAAAAATATAAAATAAAACTCAACACAATAAGGCCTACTTTCCACGCTACCATATTGGGTCATGGAGCTTCGTGGACTCTCACCAAACCCCCAAGCAAGAATATACATTGCCCACCACTCTGATAAGTGGTGAAATGAATATTTCTTATTACAATCAATATAGAGTACATTAGGATATGATTATGTAAATGACTATTGTTACTAATTTTCTAATGACTATCATTATTGTGGAAGGTTGTTTGTAAGAAATTAGTCCATCAAATACCGCATTATGGCTAGAATATGGTCTGCAAGAAAAGAAAAAAAGTGTGAAGTTTAGTATGCAAATCATGCAAAAATAGAATGAACTGCATAAAATTAACTATTTTATTCCATTATAGCCATCGCAACAGAAAGCTAAAAACTGATACCCACGTCCCTATGCAAAACTTTTATTGCAAAGGCTAGACCTTCTGGTCACAATGCATTGAGGTGTGTAGAAAGAAAAGGTGCCATGCTCCCCACCCTACCATTTTGGATCATGGAGCGTCATCAGCTATCACCAAACCATTGCAATTACTTACCATAAAGTACAACAATTTTTAATGATGATGCCAATGAACAGTATTGTTCAAGTGAGCAATTCAATTGTAGATGTAGCAAATATAAAATGGAATAGAACAAAATGAGGCCTGCTCTCTAATATTGGGTGGCCAGTGCTGTGATGAATGGTGAAATCAATGTTCCCATTGTCTTAGATAGTCTTATAATCTCTTCATGTTCACAGTTGTTTGAAAGCTCATTAATCTGTTTAGCATCTATACTGGAATATGAACATCCCACTTCTTGAACTCTCTCTCCTAAAGGAGAAGCATGTTCTCTGGAGCAATTGCAAGTATGAAGAGATTATATAACTAACTAAGATGAAGCAGATGATGGGGGTGAAAGAATAAAAAATATACACCTCTTCCTGCTTTGTTCAATTACATCTCTACCCACTTGCTATCTCTTCCCTTTGTTCTTTCTCCACCGCCTACAAAAAATGAACACATCCAAAGAACACAAGATAACATCCAAGCACCTTCACAGAGATTCCATATCCAATGAACGCATGTCACCCCCAAAGAAGCTTACAATGCTCACTAACAGCTACCTTCAACAACAACAGAAACCTAGACAATGAAACTAAACAATACACTATTGATAATTTGATAGGCATTTGTTTTGTATGTTGGGGAATTTAAAATGGATGTTACTTACACCATCACCACTACGTGGAAACCATACAACAATTAATGTTGATGTTGTTTCGCTGGCCTCCACAACTACCTTCAACAATAACATAAACTCAGAGAATGAGACTGAAAAATATGTTATCGATAACTGCACATGCATTCATTTTGTTTTCTAAGGACTTTAAAATAGATGTTACTTGCATGGTCACCACTACATGGAAACCATACAACAATCAATGCTAATGACATTTCGCTAGCCTCTTGTATAGCCAGTCTATTTCCCGGCCTCCTCTATGGAACGATATAGCTTAAGCAAGAGATCAATTATCAACAATGGTCAATGCAAGCTAACATAAAGTATATAAGATGAACTATGTTAGTACATTATAACCACAACCTAAAATATTTGAATTCTTTTGTAAATCCTATGTGAGAAAGATAGCAATCTCTACATAAAAACTATAAAAAAAACTCAACACAATAAGGCCTGCTCTCCACCCTACCATATTGGGTCATGGAGCGTCATTGGCTTTCACCAAACTCCCAAGAAAGAATATACATTTCCCACCACTATGATCAATGGTGAAATGAATATTACTTATTACAATTAATATAGCATACATGAGGATATGATTGTCTATTTGACCATTGTCATTGATTTTCCAGTCACTATCATTATTCTAAAAGGTTCTTTGTAATAGATTAGTTCATAAAACACTACATTATGGCTGAAATATGATATGCAAGAATAACTAAAAAGTGTGAAGTTTACTATGGTGATTATGCAAAAATAGAATGAACCACACAACATTAACTATTTTATTGCATAATAGCCATGGCGCTGGGTAGGTAAAACTCATAGCTATAGTTCTATTGAATGGAGTGATTATAATTTAGCCATACTTGGTGTGTGTGGGAGAATACACTATGCCCAAAATAAAACAAGGCCCGATTTCCACCCTACCATATTGGCTCATGGAGTGTCGTGCACTCTCACCAAATCCCCAAGCAAGAAAATAAATTATTCACCATTATGATCAATGGTGAGAGCAATGTTTCGGCTGTCAATGACTTAATACAAGATCTAATTACATGGAAAGGCCTGCGAAGGACAATTGTTTTGATTAGTAGAGAATAAAAAAATGAGAAAATATGAAGACATATAATTAATTACAAATAAGAGGCAATGGAGTTGCAATAGAACAAAGTAAGTAAATAAAATGTATAATTTCCTTGTGTATAGAATGGATTGGAGTCTAGACATAGAAAAGGAATCCTGCTCTCCAGCCTAGCATATCAGGTTATGGAGCATCATTGGCTATCACCAAACCCCCGAGTAGTAACATTAATTGTGCACCACTTTGGTGAATGTTGAAGGAAATGGTATGGCATCCAAGGGAATCTATTCAATGGAAATGAACGTTATACATTTTTTATAATTTGACATGGAGTTGTGAAATGATAAATGGAAAAAAAGAAACATACCTTTACATTAAATATACAGATGGAATATAGGTGAAGGACATACGGCATGTAAATGTGGAATCATAAAGAAATTTAGCATTTTTGGGGAGCACTACATCTTGTATACAAATACAATGTAGTTGTAATCTAAAATCGTTTTAGTGGGATAAACCTACATAGAAGTAGACTATGAACTTTGGTACTGCAAACATGATTTATTGGCAAGAAATATCTACAATAGAAAATTTAAGTAGCTGTATAATTTATAAGAAAAATATATGTAATAGGACAATTACATGTCACATATAAAAAATGATAATGAAGTGAATCGAGAGAGTGTCCAGATTCTATATGCATAGAGGTGAAGAGGTAAGGAGAAGCAATTTACTTACCGTAAAGAAGACCAACTTTTGATGATGATGATAATGAACATTTTTATTGGAGAAGATCATCTTGTTTGATTTATAATGCACTATAATTGTCAATATGTATCATGGAGTTTGTAGCAAAATACAAAGGCATGTCTACACAGTTGAGGTGAGAAATTTAGTTGCTTTCTATTTGGTGCAATGTTTCTAAGTGCCTAACCTCTGAGGAAAATCTAAGCCTTTTTGAAGAGGCACATATATGTACGCATTGTTGATTGTACAAAGCACACAAAGATTGTGACTGGCAAACCAATGGGTGAAAAAATCCAAGGTAGCGAGCAACAGACCATTAAAAGAAGATTGGATTATGTTAAGAATTCTATTCTATTGCAAACATAGGTGGAAATTTGATGCCATACAAAGAAGTATAGAAACAAATTCATGCTGAGAAGCCCATGGAAACCATAGGCTTGTTTTTGAAGAGAAGCACTGGCAAAAAATTATCACAGGGGATGTGCTGGAAAAAGCGAAAGTAAAAAATATACCCTAATTCAGAGAAGAACAATCAACTCTCACTTACAGAAAAGAACACAACCTCTATAACTTGAGCTTTTTGATTTGCATGCGCACAAGAAACAAGCGTCACTTCACACAACCTACGGTTAAGCTACAATAGTGGTTTACAATTCAAGTGAGGAAGGAAAACCCACAAAAAATGATCCCAAAGCAAAAAAAAGTGATTTTGTGGGTTCGTACGAACCTACTGGTTTTCCCGAACGCATTAGGGCTTCGCTCAAACCAGTGTTTGAGCGAACCCCTTTAAATTTTGGCCACCAAAAAATAAAACAAATGCATAGAAAAGGGGGTTCGAGCAAACCCCCTTGAAGAGGTTCACTCAAACCATGGTTCAACCGAACCCTAGTTCAAACGAACCTCTAGGGGTTCGCTTGAACCCTTGGGGGTTCATTTGAACCTCCCTTGCCCCTCATCCCCCTCTTGAGACACAAAAGAAGTCTATTTTTTTACGCTTCAGACCTCAGGTTGAGGATGAAAATGGAGAAGTCTTCAAAAACCCTTCTGGAATCAGATAGTCCTCGGAACGAGCTATCCAACAAATATAATTTTTATATGTTTTGATTTCATTATGTATTTGTTATTTTAGTTTTATTAAATATAGATTCTTCACCGAAAATGAAGGTCTCTGTTCTGCACATGTGGAAAAATAGTGGATTATGAAAAAAAAATTGAAAAATATGAGTGCACCAGATATTGAAGTCCTTGATCCAACAAAAAAAGTTACGGGTTATATAGTCGCACTATGTCTGAATTGTAATTGGTTTGACTTCAAAACTTGATTAAAGAAAAAATATTCAATAAAAAACTATCTAACCAAGTGGAAGCACTAGATATCGGAGTTACAAATCAAAATTTGAAAGAATTAGAATTTTATCCTTCATGGAAAAAAATTATGCATTATACGGTGTGCGTCACTTTTTAAAAATGTTGTTTTTGAGAAAAACTAGTTTTCATGGGAGATGGAAAAAAGAGTGTAATCTGATTCCAAAAATTTTGAAAAAATATTTTCAGAATCTGCAGAAAAAATGTGACGAGACTCTAGTTTGCATCATCTTCAAATTCCTCATCGTTTAGCTGCTATAGGTTCCCGAATGTGAAGATTTAGCTTAAAATAATAATTTCAGTGTCCAGTTTGGTCAAAAATTGTAAACCACTATTGTGGGATCACCCCCTACCATGTGAAGATTGTCTCATGTATGTGCTACATATATTTCCAATGGTTGCAATAATACTTTCCATTTAAAACTCACCAAAATAATTGAACAGATTAGGGTAGTTTCAAAAATGCATTGTTCAGCACTAGGTGGTGGATTGAGCTGCATAACATACATAACAAACATTATAGGCAAGAAGCATACTACATCCACATTCAGCATGGCACTATCATTAGGGATCACAAAGTAGTAGCAAGAACACTTGGTAAGCATTAGATGGTTAGCCAGACATGATGGTTACATAGACAAATACATCATCAACACATATATGTGCACAAAATTCTGTCAAAATATTCTATGCACTAAGAACATTTAAACAAGATAAAAAGAACATTCTCTTTAGAACAACTCACAATATCTACACACATCTTTACCAACAAGTTGTATAACACAGGGAAATCTCAATTGCATGCATGTATATTTATCTATATGCATATGTAAATGCACACATACATACAACTATGTCCACAAGTAGATATATGAGTAGGTGTAGATAACAATACATCTCCTAAAAAGAACAATAACTCTATATAAATAAATAGTATAAAATTAAATAAAAAAATATACACTTAAAACATAAGGAAATTATAGCCAACATAATTAATAGAAAACAAAATAATTGCATCTTTTTAACTTAGACATTATCAATTATACTTCATTGTCTTAATACATAACCACTCAAACAAACAATAAAGCAATAGCGGTAAAGAGCAAAGGTTTTTTTGATGTGACAAGGAACTTGGGAGGGAATTAAACAAACTAAATATCCAACCAAGATGAACTAAAAGAAATATACAAAGTCCCAATTAGCCATGCTTGTCTTGGTCTTCAAAAGGAAATACGACAACTATCTCCAGAGCCTGTTGCATGGTGGTAGAAATAGCAGAAAAATTTGATAGTAAGAGCTTGCACTCAACTTCAAAGTTAAGCTTTGAAACCTTCACTATTATTTTTTTTAGTCTTGTTTCTAAATTATAAGTTTGAGTTTTGATTAGAAATGTGAAAGCAAATGGTGTGTAGGTGACAATATTGATAACAGACTCAGCACTCATTTCAGTGGTAGACTCATATTGCAACATGTAAAGCTATTTTGTTGACATTTGTAATAGGCTTGTTGCAGCCTCATCAAAATCAGTTGCCCAAAGCTCGCCTGTGTGGTCTTCGATCTTTAGTTGCAATAAATATTGAAAGTCACAGTCAGCTATTGTTCTTTGGCATTTTGGGTAGAACCATGTATTTTGTTCAGATTGTTCACACTTTTTTTGTATTTCCTACCATTCACCTCCAACGAGCATGCAACATAATAGAATGCATCAATTTTTATAAATTTTATTGTTTCCTTGAGAGTAGCTTGCAAAGTCTCTGGCAAGCCAAGGCAGTGGTCGAACATATATGCGATAGTGACTCTCCCATTTTCCAAAGTGACCTTTCGAGGGACTGGGTGAGGGGGCTCAACAATAGGTGGATCACTATAGCCTTTCTCGATCAATGGTTGTGCCTCTGGTATGTTAGGATTTATATATAGAAGATTCCCTATGGCTGTGTTTAGAACAACTCCATTGAAGTACCCAACACATGCATTTTTCATAGCAAGGTTGAGAACTAAACTAGGGGTGTACAACCTCTCTAACTCATGACCCTTTGCTTCCCAGTTTGAGCCCCACAAATTAACATTAATTGAAAAGGATGAAAAATCATTAAGTTTAATAGTCCTCTAACTTGTTTGGGACTGATCTTTTCTTTGTATGGTTGAAACCATTCCCACATGCACCATAGTAACAATAACATCAATTAAACTGTTATTAGTGCAATCTACAATTTGATTTAATGGTGTGAAATAAAATACTTTGTCTAGCACAAAGGCCTCATCATCACAACACTTTAACATTGAACTTTGATCCAGAATGATTTCCATCTAGCTATTTAACTTATTAAATTTTTTGTCTGCTTGTGTCACTAGTCCCTTTGACACATAATAAGTACGTCCCACCTCAACCTTATCATAATGCATGTATGCAATCTCATTAAAGCATGTAATCTGTATTTTTGTGCCCTCACCATCAATGATATCAAAGCTAAAAACCTGCCCCTCGTGCCCTTGCTTGCTATAATGGTGCATATCCCTCATTTTTGTTACACGACCTTTTATCGTCCATTTGGTTTGGTAACATTCAACCCTTTAACAAGGCTGATTTTTGCAGGAGCATCTTGCTACCTTGGCGATGTATTAATTCCAAAGATGGAGGTTCACTTGGATGGCGAGGGTGACTCATAACCAACTTTTTGTTCTTCTTGATCTCTAAACAAATATTTAGGTTTTCCAATTAGCTAGAAATCTATCATCTTCACATCTAGGGATAGTATGACAATTTCCCTAGAATGAAATGAACATTAAATACTTTAAAAGGCAGTCCCCACAAACAAGGAATCAAGAAACTACAAGAACAAGAAAGGAAGAACTATTTCAAACCTCGATTCCCACAGCTTTCTAGGAAAATAGTTTGTCAAGCACACAATTAGACCTATTTCCAATTCACCTATAAACAAAAGGCCATTGTATTTTGCAGGAAAAGTTCCCATCTGCATGTAGGTTCCATCATATAGGACAACTTTGTACCGATCAACTGGGCTTTGATCACCTCCTATTTTTTGGTAAGACATTAGTTGGAGGACTAGAGATGGGACAACATCTCCAACATCTATAAAGTGTAGCACATCTCTTGTTAAGGCTAGATTTACCTTTGTAGCCTACAAGGCAATTAAACTCAACATAGTGGCAGTAATGAGATGTCTATAACTATGACTGAACTCTAAAAGGAAACAACAATATTGACACATTTGGAAACTAAGACATTTTCCTCTAAGATCTAAGTTACTCCAAAAAGGCCAATAAATTGAAGGGGAAACAAGATAGAAATTTCAAATCTAAATAAGTTGGAACATATATCATAGTAATTGTTAATGCAAATGAACTATTTTTTTCTTTTTTTTGGTGTACTTGAGAAACTGACAAGATAATTGGAAACAACAATAAACTAAACAACAAACACACTTACAGGACTACTACTTGAGGATTGTTCGCTAGCCTCGAAAGAGCTAGAGACCACCGACATTGCTCAATTTTCTCTTTTAGGAATGAAGAACTACAATGCCGAAAGATAGCTAGAAGGTCTATGATTTCAAAACACAACATGAGCACTTAATTTTTTTACATAGCCATTAACAATATGGCAGAAAATGATTAATAATAACAAGGGCTTCAATGATTCAAATAATAGTTAACATAAAAAAATTTAGTCCAACTTCACTATTTCAATTTTAAAGTTCCTCCTTTTTCCCCTAGAAACACCAAGAGTATGAAGGAAAACAAATAATTAGCAAAAAAGGCTTCAATGTTGTATATAACAGTTGATGTGGAGTATAACATTTGAAGTATGTCATATCAAGATTCACACAAAAAACTATTTTCAGAAAACAATAAACATTGGGAAGAATACAGATGCACATTGCTTACATCTAGTTTAGTTTACATACAAATCTACACACAACAAAATATAATATTGTCTCATTTATGGGTCTTTTTTTATGTAAATGATTGCAATATATTTAAATAGTTTTTGTTGTTCTCCACAACACAATCCAACTATTGTTTGATGGCTTTGGCTATATTCCACTCTTTGCAATGCACAATCAAATACTTAATATCATACAGTTTATATTGTTATCCAAAAATACATTCTTCACTATCAAATATATATATATATATACTTACATAAATGTATTTACCAAGACCCTATCAAAAATTCAAATAGTACAAGCTCTTGAGCATAGCCATATGGAGAAGAATGCCATTTGGAAAACAACTTTGACTCTATAATTTCAACTATTTTATTATGCATTGTAAATGAAAGTATATAGCCAAAGCTAAACAACAACAATTAGCATTGGGCCATGAGAAACATTGGTTGGAATTTTTCCCATCCTTTGCGTATCTGGGCCTCCGACACTGTGTAGCAGGTGTTGTTTTATTTTTTTTTGTTTTTAAATTTAAAAAGTGTTTGGCACGACGATAGAGGAGGCTAGCAAAATGACACCAACATTAATCATTGTATGCTTTCCGTCTAGTGTTGATGGTGAAAGTAACATCTATGTTTAAAGTCCCCAGGAAACAAAGCAAATGTCTGTGCAATTTTTAATAACATATTGTGGGTATATATATATATACATATAAATACATATGTATATATACACACATATATATACATATACATATATCTATATATATGTGTGTGTGTGTGTATATAAATACATATATATATATATATATACATATATATACACATATATATTTATATGTACATACACACACACATAGATATATATATATATATATATAAGAAATATCACAACCCACACCTTTTGCGGCCATCAAGGCATGCAAAGAACATAAGATAACATCCAACCACCTTCACAAAATTTCCACAGCCAGGGTGGGTTGTGATAGTTCTATGTTCATATTTAGGAAGCCATCAAGAGAGGACAGAGGGAAGAGAAACCAAATGGGAAGAGATGTAATTGAAGGAAATCAGTAGAGGTGCATATTGGAAAAACCATTCGTGGAGTATTTCTAAACAATTTATGTTATTTTCAAAATGGGATTGTTGTGTTTCTTGTGTTGAATTCACATGTTATGCAGGTTTCTCCATGTGACTGGCTCTTGAAACTAATATTGTTTGATTTTGTGGATTGTTGATCAAAAGACTATATAGTTCTATGGGTTTTGCCATGTGGGAAAGTGTTGGCTATATTGTTTCATTCATGGATTCAATTTGCTGTGAATGATTCCAAAATACTAAATCTGCTATTTCTTTGGTGAATCTTGATATCAAGATTTATTCTATTCTCTAGGTTTTGGTATACGGGTGAGAATGGAAAATCAATGAAAATGGTCAAATAGACAATCATATCATCATGTATTCTATATTGATTGTAATAAGCAATGTTGATTTTATGATTGATTAGAGTGGTGGGAAATTTATATTCTTTCTTGAGGGTTTGGTGAGAGCCCATGAGGTTCCATTACCCAATATGGTAGGCTGGAGAGCAAGGCTTATTGTATTGAGTTTTATTTTATACATATATACATATATATATGCATATATACATATATATACATATAAATACATATATATGGATATATACACATAAATATACATATAAATACATATAGATACATACACATATAAACACACACACATATATATATATGCACACATGTATAGATATAAATATATATCAAAGCACAAAAAACCTACACAACAACGAACTAAGCCAAGAAAAACAACCTAGCCTATCCATCGACAATCAACAATTATGGGTTTTGGCATGTGGATGATTGCTAGCTATATTGTTCCATACATTAATTATAGTATAAAGGAAGACCAATCTTTCATCTCACACATTATATACAATTGGATAAACAATAGCTATGATCACAAGTATTGCAAGCATATGCAAACCATACAAGCAATCTTGAAACCAGCTAGCATTCAAGAGACCAAACATCCACACAACATTTTCCCTCAATTAACTGGTTGAGGAGGCTACAAATTCAAATATTTTGTTGCTCATAATAATTCCTTGCTTCGGAATATGCAATATATTATAGCCAACAAAAGGTTTGAATTCCTAGCCTTCTTGTTCAGGCAAATGAGGGAAAATTTAGTCTGGATGCCTATGCTCTTTCTACAAGGATTAAAACAATGGGGGTTCATGGGAATTTCAGCCTAGATTTTTTTCAAGGGAAGACTATTTGCCACCTTAACCTTGGTTTGTGGGAATCTCAAAAACCAAAATGGCTTACAAGGATTCAAACCAAAGCACACACAAGAAAACTAGCAGCTAAGAATATAGAGGACAACATTCAACATAGGTTGTATAAAAATGACTGTTTGATTGGATTGCAACCATAATGAGTAAAGAAAAACCAAAAATCAAGCATTATAGGTTTCAAAGTTAAAACCCATGCCAAAAATATATATCTTATAGTACCTCTTCCCACTTGCTTCAAACACACATCTTCTCGCCAACTTTCCTGTACAAAAAAAGGCAAAATATTATCATAGGCGACACTTTTATTTTGCATTTCCAAGCATCCGCCCTTGCAAAAACACAAAATAACCTCCACCCACCTTCGCAGAAGTTGCACAAAGCTTAATCTAGCTTGCACCCTCATAGAAGCTTACCCTCGTTGCTCATAACTCTCATATTAGGTATAGCAACATAACGACACCAAACAATGCCTCATTAATAATTTCCCAAACATTCATTTTGTTCCCTGAGGCATTAAAGGGTGACTATTATTATGACGATCCCCAGTACATGCAAAGCATACAACAATTAATGTTGACGCAAACCAGCATTTAATTTCTGTAGCCTTCTCTATCCATGCGACCCGACAAATTCCACTCTATTTCCAAAGCAGCCAACAACCACCTCCACCCCCTTTTTTGCAGTTATCAGAAGGCCAAAAATCTGGGAGGCCGATGAAAATTATGACCGAAGTTATAACCCACCTGCCACCTTGTTACTAGTCACCAGAAGCCTAAAAAATGACTAGGCAAATGAAAATTCTGAGCAAAGTTGACACAAATAGCCTGTCGGCTAAAAATAGCCATATATATACATATAGATACAGATACATATACATACTATACATATACATATATATACATAAATGTATGTACATACAATACATGTTGTACACATATATACATATACATATACATATACATACATATATGTATGTACATACTACAATATATATACATACAATATATATACACATATGTACATATATGTATATATATACACATATATATACATATACATATATCTACATGTGTATGTACATACTATAAATACTATACATATATATATATACACATATAGATATACATATATATACATATATGTATGTAAATACAATACATATACACATATATACATATATGTATGTACATATATGTATATATATGTATGTACATATATGTATATATATGTATATATATATATACACATATATATACATATACATATATGTACATACACGCATATATACCAAAAGCTATGATTATTATATATACATGTAAATACACATGTATACATATACATATATACATACAAATCTACATATACATATATATGTATACACATAAGTTGTATATGGACCAACCTTTCACATGAAAGCCTTTGCATAGGTCTATAACTATGAATTTCAGCATTGTATGGCAATGGTTACAATGGAATAAAGAAGTTAATGTTATACAATTCAAATTCATTCTGTTGATGTCCACCTTAGGCTATATTGTTCCATTTGTGGCTTCCATTTAGCGTCTACAGTTGTAACACAACAAAATAGTCAATATTTTGGACGTTATATATACATACATATATATACACATATCTATACAGAGATATATCTAGATATATATATGCATATATATAGATAAATATACATATATATATATATATACATATATATACATATATGTATGAATATATATACACCTATATACATATAAATACATATATATATGCATATATACACATACATATACATATAAGTACATATATATATAGATAGATATATATATACACACATACATATAAATATATATACAAGAACAAAAAAACTACACAGGCATAACTAACCCAAAAAAAACAACCCAGATTTGTGGCTTCCGTTTACCATCTATGGCTACAACACAACAAAATAGTCAATGTGTTTGGTCACGTTATATGTACATATATATATGCATACATACACACACACCCATACATACACACACATATATATGCATAGATATGCATATATATACATATTAATACATATATATGCATATATACACATAAACATACATACATACATATATATATATATGCATAGGTATACATATATATACATATTAATACATATATATGCATATATACATAGAAATATACATATACATACATATATATACAGGAATATATACGTATATATATACATATATGTATGCATATTGTTTCTTCATAGAAATATTGTTTGATTTATGGTTCAGCTTGTGTGCAGATGTTTTTGTATGGATTTCTCACAATGATTCTTAGTGTTTTCCACCTCTAGCCATCTAGGTGATTGTTGATAACAATATTGTTTTGTTTATGTCTTTTGTTTTGTGGGGATGGTTGCAATGTAATAAAATAGTTAATGTTATGTAGTTCATGTTGCTTTGTGTCAGACATAGTTCACTGTTCCCATTTTCCTTACGTCATTTTGTTTCATTTATGGCTTCCATTTACTATACCATCCCTTGCATTGTTGTTCCTCATCCTAGTCAAGCTATGAATACATACATATGTTTGTAAAATGAATTTCTATGTAGTTATCGAGAACATATTGTTTTATGGTTTTCTCTTAATTTATGTTGTTGTTAAACATAGCTATGAGTGAGGATGGAAAGCTTTTGTAAAGGTGCAAGTGCGTTCATTAGTTGTGGAATCTATGTGAAGGTGCTTGGGTGTTATCTTGTGTTTTTAAATATATATATTTATACATATATATGTGCATATATATACATATATATACATTTAATACATATATATGCATATATATACGTATTTATATATATGCATATATGTATACATATTGTTTCTTCACAACAATGTTGTTTGATTTATGGTTCAGCTTGTGTGCAGATGTTTTTGTATGGATTTCTCAAAATACTTTTTAGTGTTTTGCACCTCTGGCCATCTAGGTGATTGTTGATAACAATATTGTTTCGTTTACATCTTTTGTTTTGTGGTGATGGTTGCAATGCAATAAAATAGTTAATGTTATGTAGTTCATTTTGCTTTGCGTCAAGCATTGTTCACTATTCCCAACTACCTTATGCCATTTTGTTTCATTTATGGCTTCCATTTATGATACCAGTCCTTGCATTGTTGTTCCTCATCCTAGTCAAGCTATGAATACATACATATGTTCGTAAAATGAATGTCTATGTAGTTATCGAGAACATATTGTTGGATGGAATTTTCTCTGGGTTTATGTTGTTGTTGAATGTAGCTATGAGTGAGGATGGCAAGCTTCTGTAAAGGTGCAAGTGTGTTCATTGGCTGTGGAATCTATGTGAAGGTACTTGGGTGTTATCTTGTGTTTTTAATGCAATAAAATAGTTAATGTTATGTAGTTCATGTTGCTTTGCACGAAGCATTATTCACTATTCTCAGCTGCCTTACGCTATATTGTTCAATTTATGGCTTCCATTTTCCACAACTCTTGTCTTGTTCTTCCTCTTTCTAGTTAGCCTATGTATACATACATGTTTTTCAAATGAATGTCAATGTAGTTATTGGGAATGTACTATTCAATCTCATTTTGAGGGTTTATTGACTATTTTATTCCATTGCAAGGGTATGTGCAGGATCATCATGGAAAAAATAGGCCCTTAAGTGGCAAAAAATTTAGAAAAATCAGAGTTAGCCAACTTGACGTAAAACTTTGAGTAACTTATCTATTTTATTTCAAAAATATGTAAGAATAGAATCTATAGAAAATTGAATCTAGTTTCTAAACTACTAGGTTTATTTATTTATTTTTAAATGTATTTGTAAAAAAAATGAAATTTCAATGCAGTAGTACATAAATTTCAGGGAAAAAATAAGTAGGTGTTTGTCTAACCACCCTAACCACAATAAAATGATAATATTTTTTTATAAGATTTTAGAAATATGTAGAGGACTCATGTCCAGATGTGATGAATATTTTTTTGTAATTTTTAACAAGTAAATAATTAATTTTGAATTCTATTATTAGAACTTTTAAAAATATAATAAACTTCAGGCTAACTATCCGAATTTGGTCAAAACTTCATGAATTCAATTTTTTATTTTTTTAATCTATATTATGCAAGAAGAATGTGATGCATGTTTTGACTATAAAAGTGATACCGCTTGAAAGTTATAGATGTTTTTCAATCACCATCAATCGACTTAGTCATAATTCAAATAGAAAATGAATAATAATTATTTAGTAAATTCAAAGTAAAGAATAATTTATATTTTTGGAAAGCTAAGAATCTGCTTTAAAAACCCTTTCATTTCATCAATTTTAGGTAAAAAAAAAGTCATCAGCCACATAACCTACAAATACCCATCATATTGCCACTTTTTGGTCCATCATGATCCTGCACATACCCGCAACCATAACCACAAACCGGAAGCCATAAATAAAAAAATATCACAGCACCAAATCCATGCAAAACCATACACAAAAAATGCAAACCATAAATTAGACAACATATTTGAAACAATCAATAGTACCTTATGGCAAATCAAGATAGTTACAATCGAAAAAATATATATAAGGTCAAGGATTTTTCTCCATTTCCAACATATCCACTAAATGCAAGAAATAAAGAAAGACCCATGGGAAATTAATATATATATAAATATATGTATATATCTACACATATATACATATATATACACATATATAGGTATATATATACATATATACATATATATATACATATTAAAATATACCCAACATAGCCTAAGGTACAAAACAATAAGATTCAACAATACCGAATGTAACCAAACATAGAATGAACAACATTAATTATTTTATTTTGTTCCAACCATAACCACAAAATGAAAGCCATAAATTTTATTCTGGTCAAGGATTTTTCCCCATTGCCAACATATCCACTAAATGCAAGCCATAAAGAGAGACCCACAGAATATATATATATATATATATATATATATATATATATATATATATATATATATATATAGCTATACATATATACACATATATATACACATATATATTTACATATTAAAATATACCCAACATAGACTAAGGCAGAGAACAATAATCAACAATACCTAATGTAACCAAACATAGAATCAACAACATTAATTATTTTATTATGTTCCAACCATAACCAGAAAATGAAAGACATAAATCAAACAACATTGGTTTCAACAGCCACCCAGATCCAAAAAGCAACAATATAGCTCAGGCTATACAATAACAATCAACTAAAACTCCATAACCTTAACAATTTTAATCTTACCTATATATGTTTATATTAAAATATACGCAATATAGCCAAACACAAAGAACAATAATCAATAATACCTAATGTAACCAAACATAGAATCAACAACATTAATTATTTTATTTTTTTCCAACCATAACCAAAATACGAAAGCCATAAATCAAACAACATTACTTTGAATAGCCACCCACATGTAGAAAGCCACAATATAACTGGAGCTATACAATAAGGATCGACACAAACTCCATAACCTTTATATTTTTAATGTTAAATATATATATTGATATTAAAATATACCCAATATAGCCTAAGGAAAAGAACAATAATCAATAGTACCTAATGTAACCAAAGATAGAATCAACAACATTAATTATTTTATTTTGTTCCAACCATAACCAGAAAATGAAAGCCATAAATCAAACAACATTACTCTCTACAACTACCCACATGTAGAAAGCCACAATATAGGCCAAGCTATACAATAACAATCGACAAAAACTCCATATCCTCTACAATTTTATGTTGTTGCAAACATAGACACAAAACACAAGCATTAAACATAAACCCTACGAAAATTGACAGTAACAAACCCATACAAAAAACACTCCTTTCTCAACACAAGATATTTCTCCTCAAAAATTGAAAAAATACAACCTTTTCAATAGAACCTTCTCCAAAATGAAACAGTATAGCTTAAGAAACACAACTATAATCGACAATGTCCAATGGAAGCTAACACAAAGTGGATATTGTTTTGTGGTGATAGTTGCAATGTAGTAAAATAGTTAATGTTATGTACTCCATGTTGTTTTGCATAGGGGATTGTTCACTATTGTTGTCTGCGTTAGGCTATATTGTTCCAACCATAACCAAAATACGAAAGCCATAAATGAAACAACATTACTTTCAATAGCCACCCACATGCAGAAAGCCACAATATAGCCCAAGCTATACAATAAGAATCGACCAAAACTCCATAACCTTAACAATTTTAATGTTACTTATATATATTGATATTTGTAAGGAAAGCTAGATGCAGAAACAACTCTCCTAACATCAAAACCTCAGAGAAGAACACATATATACCTTTTAAATTTTCAATTACAGTTCAATTAAGATGCACTTTGAAGTAAATAGCAGAAACAGAGAATTAGACAAACATAGATGAACACCATATTTACGTGGGAAAACCCTTACGAGAGAAAAACCCACCACACCAAGAGAAGTCATTTTGTATTATAGTAATAAAGATTACATACAGATTTTTGACTTATCTTTTTGATGTCAGTTTATAGCACCATACACCATGAACAACCTTGTTACAAAAGATTCACGTTATAGTCTTATTAGAATAGAATTCATTCACTGATCATACAATCACACGACAATCCGTCGATACATCAAACAATCCAACCGAGCATAATCTTCTATTCCAGACTATATTCATGTCATTCTTGTCTATTGAGCTTCCTCTCAGAACTGCCACAATGAACTGTCTTCCAACGGTTCCCATTCGACTTCTCCTATTGGTCCAACACAAGCCACGTAGGTGGTCATCATTTGGTCAAAGCGATCAACCTATGTTGGCATGTCGGTGAGACACAAGAAGTGTCTCCCTGATGCCCAAAGGCTTCATTGTTGATATTGGCATAGGTTCCAACAGTCAATGAGACTTATCACTTTCGCTAGGACATCCCACCGAAGTCTCAAGTCATACCGAACGCCAAAAATAGTTGGTAAGACATATCACTATCGCTAGAAGGTTACATCGATGTTCAACAGTTACTCTGAAGTATTCAATAGTCAGCAAGACTATCGTCCTTCACTGAGAGTTCTTACCGAGGTCTCAAGTCATACCGACAATAGACTTCCTCATCGCTAAGACAAACATCCATCGTTGAGACTTTACTCTAAGGTCTTTATGTTATATCAAGCACCAAACTGTCAGGAAGACTTACCACTCTCACTGAGAGTTCTTACCAAAATTTCCAAGTTACCTCGAGACCACTAGTCACCAAGAGTCATATCGAGAATAAACTATAACATTGGCGAGACATTAACACATCGCCCGAACTTCATACCGAGACATTCATGTTACCCCGATGAGCATTGGCAAGAGAAATGCATGTTGCCAGGAGTTCATAGCGAAGTCACATGCCACACCGAAGACTCCAATGTGTAATTGTTCGACAAGACTTCTGCAA